>JALIZH010011076.1:0-40188 GCA_030522465.1 Rhipicephalus appendiculatus
ACGGTGCAGAAGCCTGGAAGCTTACAAGGAAGCAATGGGACGGGAGATGATTGGTGTAACCTTAAGAGTCGGGAAGGGAGCAGAGTGGGTCAGAGAACAAACGGGTGTTAAGGATATCATAGTTGAAACCAGGAAGAAGAAATGGACATGGCATGTACCGCGAAGGCAAGATGACGGCTGTTCTTAGCAACTTTTATAGAACCTGTTCTATAAACATTGTTTCATAGGTTCTATAGACTAGGTTCTATAAACATTAGTTCATAGGAGTAGCAGAATGGATTCTAACAGAAGGAAAACGCGCGAAGGGGGAGACAGGAAGTTAGGTGCGCAGATGAGATGAACAAGTTTGCAAGTATTACGTGGCATCAGAAAGCACAGGACCGGGTTGATTGGCGGGACATGGGAGACGCCTTTGCCCTGCAGTAGGCGCAGTCAGGCTGATGGTGATGATGACTGCAGATGTAGCTTTAGCTTTTAGGCCTTGTCGTTTTGTTCGCCTCGCACCTGCCGAACTCGTACGGCAAGGACGCGCGTTGAACGCTTCGGTGATTTTTCGAAGCCGCCATGAATGGGGTGGCCTCGCGAAGCGTCGCCGTGGAAGACTTTTGTCTCTTCGTGCAGTTGCGCATGTCACGCAGTGGTGACGTGGGCGCCGCTCGGATGTGTGCTGAGTCGTCGAGGAAGATAGAAAATATGGTGATGAAACAGACCGACCGTATAGATGAACTGTAACAGCTGGCTGCTTGCTCGGTTTAATGATTTGCTTTGCGTTGTAATGTCAGGTTTCAAAAGAATCACTGCTTGGATGCTGGACATGGCATTCATTGGCGTATGTCAGCTAGAGTGAAAAACAAAACAAGTAAGAACCTTTGTAAGGCTATCAGAAATGAGTATCGCGACCCGAGGCTTATTAATATACTGAAGCGCTCTGTCAACTTCGTCGTATTTGAAGGTGGTGCGCTGTCATCTCCACCCGGACAATGCCACATTGTCGCACTCTCGACGTCGTCAGCTCCTATTGGTTCTCGGGACGATTGCGCCGTCTCTGATTGGCTGGGAACGGCAAACATGGCCGAAATGCGACAGCATAGCTACGTTCGACACTGCATGTACAGTTTGAAACCGTTGGATATTAGTGGCCGTTTCGTCTCTATGGGGCAAATTAGGCACTCGCTTCGCATTCTTAGAACGTTGTAATGTCAAGCGTCTTCTCGGGACACAGCGTGCTGGTTTCGGTATTGTAAAAGATTGATTTACTACAACGAGAAAAAGCGGTCGTGTCTTTAGTGTCCTATAGTAAGGTTACCGTCTTCATCACCGACATAATGCCGACATAACATACAGCTCCGAGACCCTGATGTGCCATGTGTTTCTTCTTCAGGGATCAACGAATATTGGAATGTTTCGAGGAGGCCTATAATCGATTAGGTGCCCTTCGATTTGGCTCACGAAATGTCCGAATAGGAGTTCGGTCTCGCAACCTTCGTGTCAGAAGTGAATGGCGCAGTCGTCCTTGTCAAATTCGTCGCACTGTCACCGCGGTTCGTTGTCTGTGCCTGTGTCTGTGTGCGTGTGCATGAGCAACAGTTGTTTCGCTAGTGAAATAATAGTTGATTCTCTTATCAGTGCTTGTCGAGGGGGCAGCACGATGATAAATAACAGTCATCCTCAGCTCGACAGGCGGTTGTTGCACGCACGTATACCTCTACACCGCGCGTGCCCGCACGCACACACAGAAAAGTTCACGAACACGCTCATTTTTAACTAACCACGTTGTTTGCGTAGTTGGATCACCTGATGTAATGTGACTCGGAAAGTGCTCGTAGCTAGACAGCGTAGTTAAGCGTGAAAAAATAAAGACATCAATGCGCGCGAGAGGCGTAGACACGTGATGCCAGGCGCATACGCCCATCAACAAACGGTCAACCCCTTCCTCTGCTCGTAGAGATAAGAGACGCGCCGCTGATAAGAGGACTCTCTCTTACAGCTGTCGGACTTCATGCGAGCGGTTAAAGCGAGTGCCCGCGGTGTCGCCAACGTAGGCAAACCTGCGGACTTTCTGTACTGGTTCAACAATCCGTTGCGCGAAATCACACCGGGCAGGTGAAAGATATATGCCCTCGCGCGGCCATGTGGCATAAGGGGTATTGTTCGGCTGCGGATGCATGCAACGCACGATGAACAAAAAGGTCACGTACAGAAAACTGGTGCAGCAGCAGGAACGCTTCCTGCATCATTTCTGCCGCCGTAGCAAAAAACAAAAGTTTCATGTCTTTTACGATTTCGTTGGGCGAAGTTTTTATGCTGTAGAGATTACAACAGGGAAGAGGAAGATTGAAATCCGTTACGCCATTTCAATAATAATAATAATAATAATAATAATAATAATAATAATAATAATAATAATAATAATAATAATAATAATAATAATAATAATGATAATAATAATAATAATAATAATAACTGGGGTTTTACGTGCCAGAACTGCGATGTGATTATGACACACTCCGTATATAGCGGAGGGCTTCGTAAATTTCGACCATCTGATGTACTTTCACACGCGCCACGGTGGTCTAGTGGTTATGGTGCTCGACTGCTGATCCGCAGGTCGCGGGATCGAATCCCGGCCGCGGCTGCCGCATTTTCGGTGGAGGCGAAAATGCTCGAGGGCTGTGTACTTAGATTTAGGTGCACGTCGAAGAACCCCAGGTGGTCTAAATTTCCGGAGACCTCCACTACGGCGTCTCTCGTAATCATATCGTGGTTTTCGGACTTTAAGCCCCAACAATTAAAATATGATGATGTACTTTCGCGTACGCCGACGTCGCGCAGGTACACGGGCGCCCCAAATATCGCCACCGTCGCCGCGGCCGGGATCGAACCCGCGACTTTCGGCTCATTAGCCAATACGCTACTTCCTTATGCATCGGTTTGGCCTTTCTTTCAATTCCGTTGTCCAGTGTGTAACTCGGCTCGACACCGGGTGTTACTCTAAGACTGTAGTTTGACATGGTTTATCGAATTCTATACGCTGCGTGTTTGACCCACTCGAGAGCTGGGGAGCAGTCGGCGTCTTTATTCGCGAGCGAACATCTCCATATATCGTTTCGATGCAGATAAAAAAAGAAAAAAAAAAAGAATTGCGATAGAGGAGGCAAGCCAGAATGGCTCAACTCTCGTTTTCGTTGGCAGTGTTTCGCACTCTCTGCACCCGCGAGAGCCGTCGTGGTGAAAGTGATGCTCTCCTAGAGATAAGCTTGCCGTTCAAAGTTCGTAGGTGCGCGAGACACCGAGAGCTGCTGCAGATAAAGCTTGCACTGCGGCGCATTAACAAGTCCCGTTGGAACTGATCGAGTTGTGTTTTCCGCACAAGAGGCTTGCGAGATTCGGACAGAATGTTCGCATCGTTGTACAATCGTTGTAGCGTAAAGCGTCCTTTGTCCACGCAACGTAATTTACGTTTTATTCTCTTGTTGGATCTCTTTGTCGGTTGATTTCGTCATTGTTGGAGTACATTGAAAGCTCGGTCGTTCCTTCGAAGAGGAGACGACACCAGAATACTCAAGTTTTGTTCACCGTTATATGTGTTGCCGCATATTGATAAGTAATTTGTTAATTAATTCCTCAACCATGAACCATTTTAAGTAATCATTCGTGAACTACTGCCGATATGGATAGTCATTCATGCGTCCGCCTTGAGCGAAACAGCGTCTAAGTTTCAGAGATGTATCTCGCTGTCATTCATTCATTCATTCGTTCGTACATGAGATAAAGGCTCGCAGGGTTGAGTAATGAAGTAGAGGCGCGCCACATATATATATATATATATATATATATATATATATATATATATATATATATATATATATATATATATAGGAAAAATTTATATACGCTTCTAAAAAACTGTTTATTTGTGACGTTTCGATCGGAGACCGATCTTCATCAACATCGGTCTTGATGAAGATCGGTCTCCGATCGAAACGTCACAAATAAACAGTTTTTTAGAAGCGTATATATATTTCTCCTATTTGTTCTACGGCAACCGAAGCCAGACTCTTCATAATCTACGTATTATATATATATATATATATATATATATATATATATATATATATATATATATATATATATATATATATATATATATATATATATATATAATTCGACACTACGGTGTATTCAAAAAAAAGTTATGTACGTAATCTCGTTCCCCCCCCCTCCTCCCACCATTTAAGAATAAAAACTGCGAGTTCTTCCATATAACTCATGGACTACTTGATGTACAGGGGGGGGGGGGTGAAAAGTTCCCAGGCCACTATGCCCATGTATTTCTATGGAAGCGTGGCCTGCGAACTTTTGACCAGCCCTGTACTATCGTGTTGATGATGGAACAGCCAAGGAGGAAAGCGCACCCCTTGACAGCTACACTGTAATCCTCTTTAGCTATGGCTTGGCAAAAGAGGATAGAGTTGTCCTATTTGCACTGGCAGAATGTACAAAGTGGACCACTGTGCGCTAAATTTAATTTGTCTTGCTGAGTTTGGAAAAGCATGAGACCTAAGAAGAATGAAATGACAGTGCCTATAGACTACTTTACGGATGGGCTTGAGCGCCGCCATATTAGGCTGTTAGCCTTTGTGTTTTGCATCTTTAACAACCAAACGAACAGTGTTCCGGTGGACACATACGCATGAAAACTATTGGGTTGCTGCATACAGTGTTTCATGGCTTTATTAATTCACGTCGCGATATACAAAAACAAGAAAACATCGGCTTAACAGCCCAAGATGGCGGCGCCCAGATGTCTTACGGAAAATAGTCTTTAGGAGGGACATGCTGCGCGGAGCCCGATTGAAGCCGGACAAGTTGGTGCAATGAGTGACAGCCACGTATGAGAGAGCGCGGTAGCTTTCATTAGAGCTTTTCTCTCGAGTATTTTCAGTCTTTTTTTCTTAAGGGCAACACTCTCTGCCAATATTCCAGAACACACTGGCAGAAGAGCGCCAAGAACGGGACAGTGAACACACTGGACACAACACTGTCTTGTGTGTTCACTGTTCGGTGCTGTGTCCTGTTTGTTCAATGCCCCGTTCCTTGCGCTGTTCTGCCACAATGTTCGTGATCCAATTGTCCCACTCGAGAACCCTTGCGCAATTTTCCAATGTGCTCCACGCGTAGCGCCTCTCCATCTTTGCCCCCAGCAGATAACGTAACGTTTCGTTGAACTACCGCACGACAGGTGCTGAGTGAGCGTAACGCAGTAGCAAAATACCAGATGTGCGCTTGCGAGGCTATCGGCCCCTCCGCCGGCGATCCCAGGTGGCATTGGACAGTTTCCGCCGATGCTGCACCCGCATGAATGCCTCTTGGGTTTCCGGCGGCTGGTGTCAACGTTCTGGATGGAACACGTGACCGCCGCGCCCCCTGGTGACTGCTAAAGGGACACGTACGCGGGTGAGGCTTCCGTCGCTTGGGGTCCGATTGGGTGTGCAATTCCAGTTAAATCGCGGAAGGAACTGCGTGGCATGGCTTCTCTGTAAGGGACGTCGCCTTAGCAAGAACTGCACCTGGGGTGCGGCCAGGATTTCTTTTTCTCGGTTCGGGGTGGGGTGTTTCCGACCCCATTATGGGCACTAGTGCGTGCGTTTGTGTGTGTGCGTGGGTAATAATTGTAGGGTATATGGTCCCGAAACCAAAATATGATTATGAGAGACGCCGCAGTTGAGAGTTCCAGGAATGACGACCACCTGGGGTTCTTTAACGTGTGCCTATCTAAGAACATGTACGCCCGTATACTCTAGCATTTTCCCTTCGTGAAGATGCGGCCATCGCAGCCGGCAGGCCCGCAGCCAGGGGGGCGGCCCTAGCCCCGCTCCCCGTCCCTCGAAATTTGGATGGAGGGGGGCTGTTTTACCAAGGACATATAATAAAAATAGGTGTTCTTCAAGGCCTTCAACAAGTGCCCCCCCCCCCCCCCGAAAAAAAATCCTGGCTACGGGCTGGGCAGCCGGGATTCTATCTCTCGACCTTCGGGTCTGCACCATAGCCACTAGTACACCGCGGTGGTTGTGTTTTGTGTTCACGTATATATGCATCGACGTAACCTTAAGGGACAAGAAAAGGGCAGAGTGGGTCATGAACACGCAGGTGTTAAGGACATCTCAGTGGATGATGATGACAAAACTTTACTAATGTAAAAGGCTACGTTGCCGCTAAAAGAGGGCAACACCGCGTGGTCGGGCCCCTATTCCAAGGCACCGCTGGCTCTCGCCATCCTTTCAGCCCTCCTGACCAGCCTCAACTGGTCCCCGAGGGCAGGGCTGGACAGCAATGCCTCCCACCTCAATCTAGTATTATCGATTACTTGTTATTCGGTGTGAGCCGTGCATTCCCATGTGATGTGGTAGAGTGTCGGTGTGCTTCCACACCACGGGCATATGTCTTTGTATGCTGTGCGGTAGTTTGTGTGTAATCTGTGGATGTTTATATATGTGTCCGTTTGGAGCCTACGTAACGCCACAGAATCCACGGCCGAAAGGTTCTTGTGCGGTGCTGGGTAGAGTCTCCTTAATTCTCTGTAATACTGAAGGATCGCTTTGTAACTGGGATCGATGGGTGTCGGGTCCTCTACGGTGTTGCCATCGGCAGCTCGAATCAAGAAGAAATGGGCATGGCCATGTGCAGAGAAGGCGAGAGAATTGCTGGTCATTAAGAACTAGAAACTGGATTCGGAGCGAAGGCGAGCCCGTGATGGGGGAGATTCAAGGGCGCTATGAATGTGTTTCGATAAGGTACGATCACCAAAAGTGAGGGCATCGTTAATTGGCTGCGTAATCGCAGCGCACGCTCTTCGTACGTTGACCTCTTGTCGTTCGCGACAGTGGGACGTCGCCGACGGACCATTCAAACTCCAATTTCAACGAGACTCGCCGACTATCGCACACCTGCAGTTTTTCGCAAACTGAAAAAAAAAAGGAAAAAAAAAGAACTGCACAAGAGGGAGGACAAAACAAAGGTGCAGGTATAGACGTGAGATGAACGCGCCGTTGTACCGCCTTAACTCATTCGAGTAATTGTTCTTAACTATTGTCGTCTCGTACGTTCGATGGCGTGATGGCTGAAGCAGACATCTCTTCGTTCGCGTGATCCCCGAGCTCCTGACTATATTTTCTGAGCAACAGAACATAAAAGACAAAAATGTAAGGCGTGGGAGCTTACCGAGCAAGCAATATTCCCAGCTTTCGCATTGTAATTTCGTCTATTGTTTATTGTGTCGCTGCTCTTATTCCTTCGTAGGACCAGAAAACCGACCTTACGGTTTGACAGACGTCCGAGGCATAACAGAGCTCATGAAACGTATTCCGTCTGTGAATGGCGCCCATTCTGTGACACCGCAATCTGAAATGTGACAGTTACTTGCTCTGTACTCGCCCAGCCCAGCAATTAAGCCGTCTTCGCCAAATCCGCGCAGCAGGTCTCAGGCCTGGCCGACCACCCGACCTTGGTCGTTGGATCCACGGAACATCTCATCGTTCGCTTCAAAACTTTCTGCGCGAATCGAATTTGTTCGTGTATCGTCGACACCGCAATTTTACGGTGTTGGGCCTGAGAGCAAACTATCGAGATACAAAAAAGAAAAAGGTCAATCCATTTGAGTGCTTTCTGTTTGATGGGAGCTCGAGAGCTGGCCGATCAGCACCAATCGCATACGATTCAGTCAACGTCGGCTAAAAAAATTGGGGGACCCTTAACCTTCGCCTTTAAGAGTTGAACGCGATAGCGATATTCTGTCCCGAGTGCGCAATTCAATCCACTTAGTGCATACTTGTTATGCACCCTCTACGTGGTGTTAAGGGAATACGCGCAGTAAGGTGTGTGCCTTTTGTAATGGGTGGCTGGCTCTAAACTACGAAAGCGTTATGATAGTCACATGTTCTGACGCCAAATGGCAATGTGCGCTTGTACCACGCAATATTACTTGGGATATTACATGTTGTATTGCGACGCCTATATAAAGGACGCTTGCGTTTGCGAAGCATGAAAGTTATGTTAACTGCATTTCCAATCAGAGGAAGTTATTTTCACTGTATTTCCAAGCAGAGGCGTGGCTGTGTGGTAGAACACCTGCTTCCCACGCAGACGGCCCGGGTTCGATCCTCACTCGGACCCGGAAATTTTTATTATTTATTTTATTTGCATCTCTCTCCATTTTTCAGTCACGGACAAGATGATGATTTTTCGCTCACAACCAACGACGCCGACGCCATCACCGGCGCCGACGCTGGCATTTCTGCGAAACGAGCTCTTTAACGCTATCGCTTTAAAATCAACTATCACACTCTGCGAACTTTTACGGAGTACCACCCCATGGCCGCTTTTGTTCAGAGCATCTGTCACTACCGGTAATTAGTGCTAGCCATTCATGCCAGCCGTTTCAAATGGCGACCTGCGTCGCAGAGGTGTTGCGGAGGCCCAACTAAAACTGTCTATAGACCTATTCCATGTTTGCAAACAGGGGTAGGGGCCGTCGCCATACTGAGGCGCTTGTAGTGACGTCGCGGCGCGTAGGCTCCGCCCAGCCCAAAGCTCACCACCGCCCTCTATGATCAGGTGACAACTGGCACAGCAGCTGCAAAGCTGCCTCCGAGCACAGCCCGTCGGGGAGCCTCCCGCACGCGCAGCGACGTCGCTACAGGCGCCTCAATATTTCGAAGGCGCCTACCCCTGTGCCTCCTACCCAGAGAGAAGTCGTAAAGACGCTCCGTCCAATCATATATTTGCTCATTCTTGTGACGTCAAGTACTTCTAGAGTGTTTCAGGTGGTTGACTTTCCCATACAAACAGACGCTTGTGTTGCTGGTCTTAAGTCGTAAACTTGGACATCTTGGACAAATCCCACCACAAATTCAGAAATCACTGCCTAGCCAGAGGTGTTATTTTTTGTTGGAACCACGAACCTTTGATTTACAATATGCGTGGTATTTACATTGGCACAGAAAGAAATACTTCCGGTTCGAATGGAAGCCGACTTACACGACTCTCTTACTTAGCTGATTGAGAAGCGCGCCGCGGTTTTGTTGGTAGTGCTTGTATTTATTGTTAGGTTGTAAATTTTGACAACTGCGTACATAGTATTCCCTTTTGCCTCGCCACAGTCTCGAGCAATAGCATGCATGTAACGTTAAGAAATCCTAAGAGCTGCTTGTGTGTGTGTGTGTTTGTGAGTCAGACAGACAGACAGATAGATAGATAGATAGATAGATAGATAGATAGATAGATAGATACAGAATAGATATAGAATATAGATAGATAGATAGATAGATAGACAGAAAGAGAGACAGACAGACAGACAGACAGATAGATAGATAGATAGATAGATAGATAGATAGATAGATAGATAGATAGATAGATAGATAGATAGATAGATAGATAGATAGATAGATAGATAGTGAGAGATAGACCTGTTGAGGAACCGCGTTTGAGGTTCGGCATAACGACGTACAACCGATCAATCCATCCTCGCTCCAACGACACGCACGAGCGGCCGCGACTCGGCTGATGGGCGTAAACACACGCGGGTGGCGGCGCGTTCCACACTCGTGACTGTGTTACAACAACAACTACGCGAACTCCGCTGAGCTGCTCTCCGAAGCGCCACACGCCGTTGCTGCTTGCTTGCTTGCTTGCTTGCTGTGACGTCAGCTGCCAGACGGCGTCGAACGCACGCTGTGTGCGCGCGCAGCTTCACAGCTAGCAGACGACAAGCAGTCGTGGAGATGCACGTGCGTTGTTCTCGTGGAAAAGAGAGAGAGAGAGAAAAAAAAAAAGCGGCTCCGCCTCAGTATATCACATTTGAAGCTTTTATTATTCTCCTTTGCGCTCGGTTTCAAGATTGCAATAGCAGCAGCACGTGTTGCTTCCCAAGAAACTTCCGGTCACTTCCACTATCACTCTCTAACACCGAAGCCAGAAAGCTTGTTTTTTAAGTTGTGCTAGAGTAAGCAAAAAATCTTTTCCCGCTTTCAGGTAAAACGAAGGCGCTTAATGTTAAGGACGAACGCTTATAATGTTGTGTGTAGCTTAGAAGAACACATATTTGAAATATTTGGCCAGTCACAGGGAGAAAATTGTTGAAAATGAGCGGGCCACTCGCTACGGCTTTTGATTCCCGCCAATGCTGCGAGGCTGCGCCGGTGTACAAAATCGGAAGCCGTCCTATCATATGAGCCGGCCCAAGGCATGTTCTGAGTCCTAATGTTGCTTTTCTTCCCCAATGATATGTGATTCTATGCAAACTTAGTGAGTTTTTGTGTTCCTTTTTTCTTGTTTTTTTTTCAGTGATTAGTGATCTGTGTTAGCATCGCAGTTCCATTGTACCTATGTTCTCTTGTTTGTATGTCCTGCGGAAGTCATTTTGTTACCCAGTGCAGTTATAGTCACCTGTACTGCCGTTACAAGTATGCAATAAACTTCCCTGTGTGACCTGCTTTGTAAACAGCGAAATGGTCTATAGAGGGTTTTGTTCTGCATCATACATTTTATTTGAGCCGGAAGCGGTGACTGCTCTTGTTCTTAACAATGTGAAGCCTGACAGAGAGATAGTAATAATAGTAATCGTAACCACGATATGATTATGAGGGACGCCGTAGTGGAGGGCTTCGAAAATTTCGACTACCTATGATTTTTTTTTTACCTGCACCTAAATTTAAGTATGCGGTACTCCAGCATTCCGCCTCCATAGGAAAGCGGCCACAACGGCCGGCGTTCGATCCCCCCGACCTTGGGGTCAGCAGTCGAGCAGCATAACCACTAGAACATCGTGGCGCGTGGCTGGTAGAGAAAGAAAAGGGGGGGGGGGTGAACAACAGGGATCACCGTTTCTTAAAGGGTCCAAACCATTCCTGGTTGCGTACACGAGAGAGTGGTTACTCTCTCGCTGTCAATGCTTTTCCCACAGGCGGTATCTCCTGCTCGCTGCTTTATTGCTTCATGAAACACGCTGACAGTATCAGCGCCAAGCGATGAGCCTATCGGGATTTCGCGCTCTTTGGCTACACGCTGCTATCTCCGCTTGCACACTCGACAACTAACAAAACGTAGTGAAATCAGTTGATCGCGCTCGATATAGTCATGCGAGTCAAGGGGGGAACGGGTGGACGACTGCGTGCCAAAGCAGGATACGCGACAATTCACAATCGATATACCTCGTATAGACTATTTTACGCGTGGGTTTGAATGCCGCCATATTGGGCTGCTAACCTTTGTGTTTTGTATCTTTAACAACTAAACGAAGAGTGTTACGGTAAACGTATACGCATGAAAACGGTCGGGTTGGCGCATACAATGTTTCATGGCCTTAGTAATTCACGTCGCGATATACAAGAACCAGAAAACATAGGTTTAACAGCCCAAGATGGGCGGCGCCCAGATGTCTTACGGAAAAATAGTCTATGTTGACCAAACGGAAGCACACTTTATCGTGACGTCACGCGAACAGGCTGCTTACGTCACGTATTGCGCCGGAAGGACGGGAAACGTCAGGAGAGAATAACGTGCTAGTTCTTCGTAAATTCCAGAGGTTGTTTATGGGGTGGCCCTTTAAATGTTCGTGCTTCTATTCAGCGCGGCTGCTGCGCTGTCTCTGACGCGCGTGAAAGGTTGCGCTGCTTTCTTTTCTTGAGGACACTCGCTTTCGTCGGTGCTGACGTCGAGGCTTGAGCTCAGCTGACTTTTCCGGAACCTTCATCAATGTTCTTGTCAGGCGCTCGGTTGCTGCTAATGTACTACCCCTGTTGGTTGACGTATAGAGCTTGTGCTGACGTAGTAGCTAGCTTGTTGACTAAACTCGGTGCGAGACCCGCCCCCTTGGATCCTCCCGGCTGCCGCGGTCACATTTCGATGGAAGGCGAAAATGTCAAGAGGCCCGTGTTCTGGGCGATGTCCAGTGCACGTTTCAGTACACCAGGTGGTCGGAAACTTCCGTAGCCCTCCACTACGGCGCGGCTCATAATCATATCGTGGTTTTGGCGCGTAAAACCCCATAAATTATTAGACTGGCCTCTTGGAGGTGTAACACGCGAACAGGTGATGGATTGAGGCTTCGGAAAAAAAATTTGATTTTGGATACGTGCTCTCTATTTTTATTGCGTTATTTAGAACATTGCTTAAATTGTCCTAAGGGGCGCGGGTGAAGGCAAAGCAGAACGATTACGTTTACTAAGCATAAAGGCGCACACGAAAATCAATCAGTCCACTTGTTTCAGACGTATGAAGTGTACAATTAATTAAAATTAGTAATAATAATATCTGGGGTTTTACGTCCCAAAACCACGATATGACTATGAGAGACGCCGTAGTGGAGGGCTCCGGGAAATTTCGACCATCTGGTGTTCTTTAACCTGCACTGTAACCGGCTGCGCCGACTGTCTCCGTCGGTGGGCGCCGCTGAGAAGCAACGGCACGGAGGGGTTTTTTTTTTTCTGGACACACGAAGTTTTTGATCGAGCTTTAAGAGCTACGCTTTAAGTATCGAACGTAGAACTAGAGGCTTGTAGCTGATTTTCGCGACAGTGTGCGGGCTCCTTATGTACGGGAGAGCACAAGAGAGGGAGGGACAAACACGGAGAAGTGAGTAGCTGCGCGTCAGCCGTGGTGTCTGTGCCGTCGCGCGCTGCCGAGCCCAGTCAAGGTCGCGGGTTCGTTCGCGGCGACCGCATTGCGATGGAGGGCGGACGTGCCCGCGTAACCGTAGATAAGTGGGTGCGCGTTGAAGAATACTCCGGGGCTCGAAATTCCCCGCTACAGCGGGCCTCGTAATTAGGCGTTGCAGGGCCAAACCACGGAATTTCGAACTGAATTTCTAAGTGCGGAGCACTGTAGGGGCCCGGGCTGTCGTATGGCGTCGTATGCTGTAGTCACTTGGCGTAACGCAGGCAAAACCATGTATAAAAATTGAAAAAAAAAAGAGGAAGCAAGCGAGAAATAGAAAGAGAGAGAAAGAAAGAAAAATATAGCAAGAAAAATAGAAACAAAGAGTGAAAACAAGATAGAAAAAACTGAAAAAGAGAAAGAAAGAAAGAAAGAAAGAAAAAAGAGAGGAGGAAAGAAAGAGAAAACCGAAGAGAAACAAAGAAGGCTGCCCAGCCATCGCGCTTTCTTCAGGTTTGGCACCACTAGCGCGAAGCTTCCTTAATTTTTTTTTAAAGACTTTGGTTTGCACACCTTTTTTATTGTTTGTGCGTTTCCGGATGGCTTCGTTGTTGCTGTTTCGTTGGACACCCTACGTGTGGACAATTCTTTCAGGCAAGTGTATAAATTGCGATAGTTTACTACTGTTATCTAATGTATGCGAAGATATGCTGGCGCCTTATAAAGGCGTCGGACTACTGTATTGCTCCTACATGAAAAATACAGGGACGCAACTTTATGGAAAGAACGAGGAATAATGTCTCGGGTTTTACGTGCGAGAACCACGATACGATTACGGGACTCGCTATTGGGGAGGGCTCCAGAAATTTCAATAGCACTTTGACTTGGGCGAGTTGGTACATACTTTGATAATTTCAGCGCGACTTGGACGAAGACAGGAAACACATAAAGCAGCGCTCGTCTGTGTTTTATGTGTATCCTGTCTTCGTCCAAGTCGCGCTGAAATTATCAAAGTATCCAGAAATTTCGACCATCTGGTGTTCTTTAACGCGTGCTGACGTCTTACAGTCGCCTCGATCGAAATGCGACCGCCGCGGACGGGTTCGAACCCTCGACCTTGGCGTCAGCAGAAGCACCGTAACCGCTGGACTGTCGCGGCGAACGAAAAAAAAATAATAAAGCAGTAAGGCAGTTGAGAATTCCTTCGATTACACGTTCGTGGGTTCGAATACAGTTCGCAAGTGCATGAACCACATTCGCGAAACCGTGCGTAATTCAGGTTTATTGTTCATTATTTTTCGTCGCTTCTCACGTGTCCTACGAGTGACGACTACTTCAGGCCGTGACGTAACTACAGATATTGCAACTCAACATTTCGTGACGTCACGAAACGTGCACGATGGCCCACGAAAAAAAAGAGGAGAGAGAAAAAAACAAACAGGGGCCATCTGTTGAGGCGACGGTAAAATGTGATTCACGTGTACCTCACTGGTAAACAACGCCATGTCGACTTGTGTAACTACGTGAAGCTGTGACGTAACTGCAGGTATTGAACCTCATTATCTTGTGACGTCAGCACAGGTGTACTATGGCTGACGAAAAAAAATATCTGGCCATCTGCGGCATTGACGGCAAAATGTGATGGCTTACCGCGCAGGTAAACAACGCGTGTCGACTTGTACAGCTACCTCAGTCTCTGACGTAACTGCAGGTATTGAGCCTCAACATTTCTTGACGTTACCACACGTGTGCGATCGCTGACTAAAAAAAAAAAAAAAAAAAGAACCTCGGACCATCTGCTGCGGCGACAGAAAAATATGATTCCCGTACCGCTCAGGTAAACAACGCGTGTCGACGTGTGGAATTACGTCAGGCTGTGACGGAACTACAGGTATCAAACCTCGAAATTTCCTGACGTCACCGCACGTGTACGATTTGCGGACTACAAAAAAAAAAAAAAAAAAAAACTAACAACTTTGATCATCTGCTGCGGCGACGGTAAAATGCGATTCCCCTATACTGCTCAGGTAAACGACGTGTGTTCACTCGTGTAACTACGTCATGCTGTGACGTAACCACAGGTATTGAACCTCACCATTTCGTGACGTCGCCGCACTTGTACGATTGCTGTCGTAAAAAAAGAAAGAAAGAACGTCTGACCATCTGCCGCAGAGACGGCAAAATACGATTCCCGTACCGCTCAGGTAAACAACACCCCGACTTGCGCAATCAAAAGACGCTCGTACGTAACTTGCATACGCGAACCGCTCCTTTGTACGGCAAGCATATAATACGCAAAACGATCAAGCCCAGCGCAGCTTGCATGTGTGAGGCTTGCGTGCAGCTTGTTTCCGCGTCGGCGTCATAGGAGCCTGCCTGTCGGTTGTGATTACGTCACGACGCCCGCCGCCCCGGTGTTTGAGTCACTGCGCAAACCTCGTGCGTCGTGAGCATAAATCTCGCCCCGTTCCGTCTTTGTCGTTTATTATTTTTTGTTCTCCCCCCTTCGCGAATAGGCGTTCGCGGTTTGCGTCTGTATACGCACCCTTGACGCATAGACTGTGGCAGTATATCGTAATAATAAATACGTCGTCGCAGCAAACGCGCTAGACGAGCCCGCGTGCGTATGCGTGCATCCCGCTATGGAATACTTCGGCCTTTCTTCGAGCTTTTCTTTTTTTTTCTTTTTTATGTATAGCATTACGTGTTTTGTCCGACGCACTTTTATTTTTTTTTGCGTGCAGCTCGTAGAAGTAAACATGCACTTACGTAAGCGTCTTCAAAGAGTGTGCGAATAGTACGCGATAACATTTAGTGCAAATCTATTCAACGCTTGACATCAGTGACATCTTTTCTGGCTTTTTTTTATGTATTACTATAAGGGGTTTAACAATAGCTTAACGGTAATCGCCAAAGATGTAGCTGTGCCTTACTCTTGCCGGGTTTTGAAAACATTACACAAACACGTCAAGAGTTAATAAATCAGCGCGCGCAGTAGTCGTGATCGATGAGATCCCCTTGCCTTTAACGAATTTGGCATAGATTGTATATCGTCTATGAAAATTGTAGACATCGTATGTATACGATATGGAAATTTTCGGATCTCTCGAATAAAAAGAATTGAATGTTCAGTTAAATCTTGTGGCCTTACGTGGTGTTTTTATTATTATTATTATTATTATTATTATTATTATTATTATTATTATTATTATTATTATTATTATTATTATTATCATTATTATTATTATGCGGAGATAACAGCAAATAGCTGATAAGCGTGAAATCCTGATAAGCTCAAGGCACATCGTGCACGTGAGGCCCCACCGGTGAATCAGTGGTTACGGTGCTCGGCTGCTGACTGGAAGGTAGCGGGTTCGATCCCGGCTGCGGCGGCCGCATTTCGGTGGAGGTGAAATGCTAGAGGCCCGTGGATGGCGCGATGTAGGTGGACGTTCAAGTACATTAGATGGTCAAAATTTCCGGAGCCCTCCACTACGGCGTCCCTCATAATCATATCGTGGTTTTGGGACGCAGAACCCCAGATATTATTACATCGTGCATGTGTTTTAATAATTGGCGAGGAGACAGAGAGAGAGAAAGATAAAGACAGGGAGGTTAACCAATGTAAACCACTGGTTTGCTACCCTGTAATTGGGAAGGGGAAAAGGGGGTGTAAAAGAACGAAAGAGTAGAAGAAGACTTTTTGACAGTAGGCGACAAAACAAAGTCAGGACTGTGGCACAATCCAAGTATTACTCAGCAACATTGTCTGCAAACAGTCATAGTTTTCATATACAGCGCATGTTGGAGGGTTAGTGAAAGTATGAAAGGAACTACTCTGCCGTCTTTGAACTCTGAGTGGTTTATAGGCCATTTTTAGTCGAGGTTCACGTAACTGTCTTTCTGCGAATAAGCCTCCCTCTCTGTTTGTTATGTACTGGGGGGACGGCGCGTTTTACGAAATCTATCTTTTTTTCTTTTTGACTCCCAATTAGAGCTTTTCCTGGCCCGCTTCCTGTTATTGTGGTTCCGGAAGATGTTCGTTATTCCGAGCTGGTTCACTTCCGCTGTGCTCTACCACAATCTCTGCTGTGTTATTCCTAGAGTTGAAGCCGTAGTTGCGAAAGGACTGTTTTTAACTCCGTCTCCGCATTTGATTGTAAGGGACTTGACGGACGTGGTGTGGCCAAATACAGCAGCGCGGATGCGTATTCTTCTTCTGATGTAGAGCTTTCCTGACGCTGAGATTTCGGCGCGAAGTTTCAATGTGATACGTTAATTAGCGACAGTAGACTTCAAGGAATAATTGATCAGTACAAAGTGATTCAATGTTTCTCTTTAGTGTCTCCGTAAATTGAAATTTCAGGACAGTGATGCGCGCAGTGGTGTTGGATTCTATATTAATTTCGACCGTACAGGGTCCTTTGACGAGCACATGAACGTCAGTAGGCTACACACACGTACGGGCGTTCACAAATTTGGGCCTTCCCGAACTGCGGTTGCCTAAGCAAGGAGTCGAACCCGCGCCCTCGTATTCAGTAGCAGCTTTGTCTAGCAGCGCAACTACGTAGCCTTCAGTCCCGCATTAAGGCGGAAAGCTGGGCAAGTTGGTAATGGTTCACGATGTAGAACAGCGCAAATCACAAGGGACGTTAGAAACTGGACAGGCGCTGACTCGCAACTAAGTTTAATCACATACTTTAGGAAACTATATACAGTGGCACAGAAAAGACTGCAAACATAGAATAAATACAACACAAGAGCAGAACGCGATACACATGTGAGTAAACGTCGTTGCCAGTCAGCGCCTGTCCGGCTCTCTTTTCTACCCTCCCTTGTCCTTTGCGCTGTTCTACATCATTGTCCCGCAGTTGTAGCTTAGCACGTAAGTTATCGCGCTGCTATAAGGTGGAGGGTCTGGGTTCGACTCCCGGGCTCTGTGGCCGCACATCGATGGGGGCTACATGCAAGAACACCCGAGTACTTACATTTACGCGGACCTTATAAAGAAACTGAGGTGGGAAAAATTAATCCGGAATTCCTCAGCACGCCGCTCCTGATAATCCTATCGTGCTTTTGCGATATGCAGCGTATGAAACCTAAAATATTATTATTATTAGCCCCTAAGCCACCACGGTGGCTCAAGGGTTAATAAAGGAATGACGCTACGTGGAACTTTGAACTTCATTTCAAACGTAGAAAGTTGGGGTCCCACCCAGCGAAAAGGTGTGCGTCGAAAATAGCTTTAGGGAACCTGGGTACCATGCAGTCATCAGCAATTGGTACATTCCCAGAAGAAACAACAGTACAAAACTTGCATCACTTGGTATTTTTAAATAATGAAAATATTATACAGAGCAAGATAAAATGACGTATACGGCAAACTTAAATGCAATCTGAGAAGATCATTTTAAATAAATACAAAATACAACAGTGTCAAATAAAGTTATGTAGTCACATGAATGCGCATTATGGTCATTATGTTCTCACAGGCTTTATTCGTTCTGTAGAAAAAATTAATTAAATAATTAAGGCAGCTTCACACTAGCGGTGCCAAGCCTTAAGGAAGAGGGGATGTGGGCGGCCTTCCTTGTTTCTATTTATTTTTCTCTTTCTTTCCCTTATTCGATTGCTTCCTATTTCTTTCCCTCTCTATTTCTATTTCTTCCTATGTGCTTCTATATCTTTATGTCTTTGTTTCCTTTATTTCTCTATATTTCTCTCTTTCTCGGTCCTTCTTTCTCTTTCTTCCTCTTTCTTTGTACACGTGTTCTTGCCCATCGGAGTTATTGCATCCCACGCCGGGCAAATTAGCGCACTGAGAGCCAAGCAGAAGATGAAGAGGAGGACGAAGAGAGCGCGATTGCCGGCCGAGTTGTTGCGCTCATGATGATGATAGTTTCTTACGCGACCGACTGAGTTTCTCATCGCGAAGAAATTTCATTTCGTTCTTACTCGGCAGTGGGGCTTCGCAGTTCACGTGGCGCATACCCGACCAAGTTGTCGGTCGCATACCCGACCGACAACGAACGATTTTAACGCGAGAGCGTTAAAGAGCTCGTTTCGCAGAAATTCCGGCGTTGGCGTCGCTGGTTGTGAGCGAAAAATCATCATCTTGTCCGTGACCGAAAAATCGAGAAAGATGCAAATAAAATAAATTATAAATATTTCCGAGTCCGAGTGAGGATCGAATCCAGGCCGCCTGCGTGCCAAGCAGGTGTTCTACCACACAGCCACGCGTCTGCTTGGAAATACAGTGAAAGTAACTTCCTCTGCTTGGAAATGCCGTGAAAATAACTTCCATGCTTTATACAAACACACGCGTCCTGTATACAGGCGTCACAATACAACATGTAATATTGCAGTAATATTGCTTGGTACGAGCGTACATTCCCATCGGGCGTCAGAAGATGTGAATATCCTAACGGCAATGGGGTTCAAAGCAGTCTACCCTTTAGAAAAGGTAGACACGTTACTGCGCGTATTCCCTGAAGACCACGCAGTGGGTGCATAGCAAGTTCGAAAACATTTCACGCGCATAATTGCTCGTGGTTTAAAGCATGCTGCCCATTACATAGTATGCACTAATTGGTTGAAGTACGCACGAGAGAGAGGATATCGCTATCGCATTCAACTCTTAAAGGCGAAGCTTAAGGGTTACCCATTTTTTTTAAAACAGCTTCGCCGTTAAAAGTCTTATGTGTGGTTTGAATTCATAGAGTGAAGCTCGTATTCGCGCGCTGTTAGAAGGGGTTTTCGAAACGCGGTTCTCGCCATTCAGTGTTTGTGTAGCGTCGCTGTAGCGTCGCGTATCCGCTCGCGTCTTTCGGCGTATCCGGTCGCCGCGTCGCCGGCGCGCACTCACCCGGCCTTTCCTTCCGGAATGGCTGCTTCCGGTCGTTCGCCGTACCGGAAATATCGTGCCGCACGGAAGAGGTGGGGAGCGGTGAGTCAGCTCGGTACATAGGCGTTGTTTCTTTGTCGCAACGATCAGCAAATGCGGAACGGAATAGATTTTTTTTTAATTTTTTTATTCAAGCGTTAAACTATATACGGATAACGTCACCGACCGGGAACTCTAGACGCCGGTGGTCTTCAGTTCAGAGAGAGAGAGAAAAAAAAGAAACTCTTGGTAAATGAAGAATAATATTGCTTTATCTGCGAATATTCATAACTGCCTTAGTCTAATAAAAAATAATAAAGCAGGATTTATTTGCGCTAGGCAATTGAGAAAATTATCAATGAAATTGGGTACTATTTCTTAGCACGCTGTCAAGCATGCATTTAGATTCTGTAGTTTGCGTTTCAGTTCCACACCCCTGTCAGGAAAATTTTCTCTGAGTCTAATACAAGAAAAATAGTTTGCTGAACCGAAGGTCGCGGGCTTGAATCCCGACCGCGGCGGCCGCGTTTAGATGGAGCCAAAATGCTAGAGGCACGAGTGCTTAAACTTAGGGGCACGTTGAAGAAACCCAAGGGGCTGAAATCTCCGGAGCCCTCCACAACGGCGGCTCTCATAGTAATATCGTGTTTTTGGTGCGTAAGACCCCAACAGTTATTATTATTGAAATTCGCTTTTCCATTTTGAGGGAAACTAAAGAGAAAAACGGACACTAAAAAGAGAGAGAAAAAAAAAGGCGAATTTTGTCATACTCTTTCATATTACTTTTCATATTATCCGTAAATTACTCTTTCATATTTACAGAATCACCACGCTTAGCTCGAGGAGACCCTTGGTGAGGGAGAAAACGCAAAAAAAAGAAGAAAATTCTCGCACCAAACGCCCGTACGTCATAGATTTTGACGGCGTCTACGAGGCTGCGCGTAGTTCTGTAATCGCAAAAAAAAAAAAGAAAAAAAAAACTGAAGTATACATTGCCCTTTGAAGGGGCCATGGATTTAACGTAAAGTTTCGGAAAATTTCCCTGAGCCAATGCCGTGAACGTACGAAGAATAATGCTTCAAAATCCTTGAGGTTACGCGCTTATATTACACTTCGGCACGAAATTTTGAAATGAAGATCTGACCTTTATTTTTTCCCCTCTTTGAATAAACATATTGTCACGTGGTCGTGACGTCGACGAAGGCAGCAGTCGGTAGGTCCAAAATGAAACTGTTTATTTGGGCCGAACTTGTGGCCGGTAAACGGAAAGTCAGATTACAGCAATACACACTGGCATTGATAGCGGCGAACAGAGCGTCGGCCGTCGATCAACTGAACTTGGTTGGAACGCGCCGGCTTTTATAAATCACGCGTCGAACATTCTAGCCTTATCACTAGTCGTCGCGCAAGCTCTGGAATAATCTTGAGTGTTACCGTCTCACGTGCAATCTTAACAAAACGATCTACTACCACCGAGAAGCTTCTGGAACAATAAGGCGCGGTCTGCGCCGAGTACTGCTGATAGTCTTTGTGGGCGGAAACCAAATACAGTAAAAGAAACGCGCGTGGCAATATGATGGTGAAATTAACGACATTAGAGTTGTTAGAGTACAATTTATCAGTCTAAATAGATTGAGTGTTTCATATAGTGTCCTTTTAATGGTGTAATAATAATATATGCGGTTTTACGTCCCAAAACCACAATATTATTATGAGGGACGCTGTAGTGGAGGGCTCCGAAAATTTCGACCGTTCGGTGTTCCTTGAATGCACACACACACACACACACACACACACACACACACACACACACACACACACACACACACACACACACACACACACACACACACACACACACACACACACACACACACACACACACACACACACACACACACACACACACACACACACACACACACACACACACACACACACGCACACGCACACGCACACACACACACACACACACACACACACACACAGAGAAACTTTCGTCATGCACGATCCATGGGAGGCTACATCACACGAACAGCCTTACGTGGTCTTTGCGAAAGTAGTAGTTCTCTCCTTTGATTTAATACACTTTAATTTAATTTCAAATGCCTGAAGGAATCGTTCCGAAATTTTCGACCGGTCGGTGTTCCTTGAATGTGCACCGACACCGCACAGTACACTGGGGCGGGGATTTCACCCCCATGGAAAGGCGACCATGCAACGCGGCCGGGGTTGAATTCGCGACTTTCGGATCAGCAGCCGAGCACCGTAGCCAATAGTCACCGCAGCAGACGGTGCTCGGTCAAGTCTTTAGTACCTGCGAAGATATGGGACATGGAGCACCGCCTTAAGGTCCTGTGTACTGTGCGATGTCAGTGCACGTTAATATTTCCGGAGCCCTCCACTACGGCGTCTCTCATAATCATATCGCGGTTAAAACCCCAGACATTATAAAGAGTGAAGCTTTTAAAGTTCGAGGTAAAACGTCTGGTGTGCGCAGAAACCCTCCGCGCCGTTGCTTATCAGCCGCGCCCACCGACGGAGACGGTCCGCACAGTCGTCACGCCGAGTTGGCGTGGCGCGAGCCGTGCACGAGCGACGAAAGGCCCGCGCTTCTACCGGGGGTGCCACAGCCAGCTTTGCACCTTAGTTCTGATGCTGGAGTTTAGACATTGTTGCATGATCTGTGAGAGGCTGTGGTTCGACTCTACTTTGCCTATACGCCATGGAAAGACCTAGCATCAGCCAAGAAAGCCACGTTAAACCCCTGAGATCAACCACCTTCGCTGTTTCTTAAGCTTTACACGGCTTCTGTAAACTTCTCCCTCTTATGTTAAGAAGAAAGATAAATTTGGGCAGATACCGTTTTTGAGCGGCTACAAGAGTCATCTATTGTGGCCGTACAAGCGCCCTTGCGTGCCCTTCGATTGCTCTGAAAGCGAGACGCACCGAATTCTTTCCTCGTGACAGCCGAAAGAAGGGAGGCAAGGAAGCTGCCGATCGCTTGCACGGTTGCGCGTGCGCCGCGTGAGCGAAAAATAATTCGCAGTTTTTGCCGGATCCGGAGAAGGGGAGCATAGGAATGCGATCGTGGTAGCTGATCGTTTGCTCGGCTGTACGTGAGGAACGGCGAATAATTTAGCCTCTGCTCATCGCACGCTTGAGCTATTCCGTTACAACATAACAAAAAATTACGGCAGCTTCGCACTAGGGGTGCCAAGCCTGAAGGAAGTGCGGAGCTGGGCAGCCTCCTTTGTTTGTCTTCAGTTTCCGCTTTCTTTACTCCTGAGTTTCTTTCTTTTTCTCTTTTACCGTTTTCTTCCTGTCTTTTCTTTTCTCTCTTTATTTCTATTGATTTCTTCCTCATCTCTTTATCTAATTCTTTCTCTTTCTTGCTCTTTCTATTTTTCTTCCTATTTTTTGCTTGCTCTTTTTTGTAATTTTTATACGAGGTTTTGCCTGCGTTGCGCCAAGCGACGCCAGCACACGACAGTCCGGGCCCCTGAAGTGCTCAGCACTTCAAATCATCATCATCAAAGGCGCTCGAAAGACTAAAGAAGAATACTTCTCGTTGGCGCAGGCGCGCGCTCAATATGGTACAGATGGAGCGTTACGCCAAGCGACGACGACAGCATACGATCACAGCATACGACAGCCCGGCCCCCTAAAGTGACCCGCACTTAAAATGTCAGCTTCTCCCACCGCCATCGCTGTCTCATTTACAGAGAATTTCACGTAAGTCCTCCATCGAATAGCGCTTACTCGTCCGCCGCGGTGGAACAGTGGTCATGGTGCTCGGCTGCTGACCCGAAGGTCGCGGGTTCGATCCCGGCCGCGGTGCTCACATTTCGATGGAGGCAAAATGGGGGAGGCCCGCGTACTGTGCGATGTCAGTGTACGTTAAAGAGCACCAGATGGTCGAAATATCCGGAGCTCTCCACTACGGAATCTCTCATAATCATATCGTGGTTTTGGGACGTAACACCCCAGATATTGTTATTTATTAATAGCGCTTACTCATCTTTGCGACGTCGAGCACTTCTATAGAATGTTTCACGCAGTGGCTTTCGCATGCAGACTGCACGTTTGAAGCACCACTTCTTGAAACATATCTGCAAAGCAGGGGCGTAGCCAGGGGGGGGGGGGGGCTTATGGGGCTTCAGCCCCCCCCGAAATTTTTTCCTATTGTGATGTATCGCAGACCAAAAAAGCTAGCTGCGCCGGAAATCATGCAGCTTTTTTCTAAAATCCAGCATATTTTTTTTAAAAATCCAGAAAAAATTTTCGCAGTCGAAAAGACACTTCGGTGTGAACATTGCGGACCCCTGGCGGTCATGTATTTGGCTGAGCAGCGCATGATACCGTAGAAATATTCTGATAAAGAAGGTGTAGTACCTTGTTCTGCCATTTTAGACGTGTCACCGCGAAGGACTAACAATTGTTGACACGCAGGACGCTCTGGAGTAAGATATATAGAAGGGGCCTCCAGCAAACCTTAACTAGTGGGCCGCACTAACGAAATTTAGTCCTACAAGCGCTGGGAGGACAGTGAAGATGGTGGATTCCGGGGAGGGGGGCAGAGACTTTGAATCAAAATGGCACCAAACGTTGCCTCTTGAAATAATAAAGAAATCGTTCCCTGCGTGGGTCATTTCAGAAGGGTATTTGACGTCAGGTCTCGGAAAACACATGGATACTGTTTTTCAGAATCACTAAAATCTGGACGCCGATTGTGAAATATGGAGTTTTCATAAAAACTTCTTTTTGGGCGAGTTGGTTCATTGTAGGGCGAGGGAGTAGCAGCGCTTTCGTTTCACGGTGATGTTGAAACTTATCATGAGCGCATGGACTGCCTCGCGCACGCGCACAAAACACTTGAGACCAGTCCCGTCTCTGTAGCTTGCCTGAACAAAGATTACACGTAGTAGGCGAGCAAATAATGCGAATACTATTTAGCAAACTCGCAAGGCTATTCTGCCTGAAGGCGCGGGCCGCTAGCAAGGGGTCGCGTGTTTTGTCCCGGCAATGCACTATATTCTTAGAACGAAAGGCATCTATTAATTTGGGCTGCTAGGGTACACCGATCAGCGGGGGGTGCATCCCTCCAGTGGATAAGTAAGTGCGGGGGGAGAGCACCCTTGATTCACTCTTTAACTGATCACTCTGACCTCAAAGTTGCTCTGATGTATTCAGTGTTGCCAGTGTGCTGACATTTTTGAGGTCAATCTTTGGAACACAGCCAAATTTTTTTTCCCTGTCCGAGAAGTGAATCCACATCGACGACGCTGCTAAGAAGACTATAATGTACTAGCAATCCTCCTTTGCCAAACTTACTTCCTTCTAACGGTGATAGTGCTTCGAACAGACCCCTTTCGGCCAAAGCATGATGACTGTCTTGTGCTATATATGTGGCGTATTTTTTAAAGAACCAAATAAAAAAAAAGGCTAAATTTAACGGGAGCGTAAAACGTGTCAAAGTATATTTCTCTTTTAAGCAAATTGTTATCAAAATGGGACAACTCCTCATCGTAACGTGAACTCAAAAAGGCAGTTCTGAATTTAAAAAAATCAACGAAATCCTTTATCTGCTTGGATCAAACTGTCAGATCCATTAAATCAGTGCTGCTTCAACAAAAACGACCAAAACAACCAACGTGACCGGGTCCAAACTGTTTTGTTTGGGTCCTAGTAGCTTTCCTATATTGCTTTTATTCGACAACCTTTGCGCTGCATATCATGGCCATCTTTCACTCCGAGATGGTATATTTGAAATAGAAGAAAACTGAAATGAAGATACTGGGCATCGCTTTATTCCTTGAAGAAGAAGCGATCTGAAACGGCGTGAAATCAAATGGCTAAGAAGAAGATGAAGAAGAGCTGAAACAGTTTTCAGGCTACAAACAAACAAACAACCAAGCATGTTTATGAAGGCCCTCAGCATGCCAAAAACGAGAAAACGCTCTCGGCAGTCCAGAATGGTACGCATTTTTCCTGGTAGGACCACTCGCTCTACAACTCTAGTTATCGTCGTTACGCCAATGCAACAAAAGGCGGCACCGACGGGAGCACAAGCATGGTGTCAATGTTGTCGCAAAATATTGCTGCATCGTTCATTTGCTGCGATGTAGACTTCTTTTACGAGCTATGCCAAGCCCAAATGAAATGTAACAATCTCTAAAAGCCAAATACAAATTTTACTCTGGAATACTGACGATAGTAGGCTACATAGATTTTAACCGCAATATAGATTTGAGGTATTTTGGTGACATGAGCGCACTAGCGAAAGGAATGTTGGAGCTGGCCCGACCATATTGCACGTAGCAAAAAGCTGCGTTTTTTTTTTTTCAGTTTCAGTTAAAGCGGACTTGGCTTTTTTAAAAGAAGAGCGCCACATATGTATGATCTAGCTAGAATAGTTCCATTTCTACCGCGCTGTTATTACGAACTCAGTTAGCCCGGTGTTTTGCAATACTACTAATAATAATAATTTGTGGAGTTTGACGCGCCCAGAACCGCGGCATGGTTGTCAGGCACTTCTTAGTGGAGGACTACGAAAATTTCTACCGCTTGAGTTCCTTAACAAGCACTTAAATCAAGGAGCCTCTGCACTTATAGTGGCCTCAAGCATTTCGTCTCCATAAAAACGCCACCGCCGCGGCTGGGATGGAACCCACATCGTTCGCTTCAGCCTTCGAGCACCGTAGCTACTGTACCACTGCGGTGTCTAGCGCTTTGAAAATTTTGTTAGCTTTGTATTTTTTTGTCTTTTATAAATGCGAGTATCACGAGGTCACCAAAAATCTATATTTAATGCGTATTCCATAGAACCAAATCTGTCTATGGGAGCTACGTTGTCTCGTGACTGAGTAGCGTAATGTTTTCGGATGGGTGGTGTTGAAAGGTCCTACGTAAAAAGTTACTATCTGAAACACGTGAATGGATGTCTATACAACTCTGAAAACGAAGCTGTATGATAGGGGCTCATTGGCAAAACATCGCGTCGTCTAAGTAGCACCAGGTAGCATCCTATATTCCAAAGGAAATTTTAGATTTCGCTTCTGGTTCTAGTCACTCGCCTGCGGTCAGATAAACACGTCATGATTTCGCTCACCGGCAGTTCATCTCAGCAATACATGCACCACGTATTATTAAGGTTCGTAATCAGTGTGAACGCTTGCTTAGTTTTCATTCAAATAAAAGCTATTGCTTCCACTTTCTAAGAAAACGTAGATGTACACTTTTAGTGGGAGGTCAGGTGGAAAGGCGGATAAAACTGTCTGGTGGGTAGACAAACTTAAGTAGTATTGCGTTACAATGTGCACTACCAAAAGGTACACTTGATCACTGTGTATATGACAAAGGTCATATATGTATGTAAGTCTGCTAGGCGTAACGCTGCTCTTCGTTGTTTTCTTCAGTAGTAAGCTGGTAGATTTCGCAGGCGAGATTATTCTAACAGTGCGAAGTATAGCGGGTAAAAAAAACCTGCGCACACAGCATGAAAAATTGATTCGGTCACCGTTTTCAACAGATTTTGATCAATTAGCTTCTCACAATTTATATAATTTTGACGTTTGTAGTGAATTCTGCTCGACCGATTATGTAGATGGATCTCCAAACACGAGCTGAAAAAGAGGACCATGCAAATGCACAGCAAAATATAGCCAGGTTTAAATTAAGTGCATTATTTTCTATGATAATTGATATCTTCAGTAATAAATTTGTGTTTTCTAAATGGCTTCTTCACATGACTGAACTTAAATGATCTAGTGATTGTAACGTAAGTACACGAACTTTCCCCCATAAAGGTTTCATATTCCAAAGTCGTAGTAAGCTTTATTTCCAGTAATCATGCAAAAATACATGACAATTGCGGTGCGTAATAGATCCTGGTGGAACTATTGTTCAAGGTGAACAGCTGGAGAGGAAAATTATGAGGGCCTTCTCAGGAAACGTGTGTTGCAGCAACGTCATGTCAAAAGAATTAAGCGCGAAATGTAGAGTTTCGGTAGTACTAGCACGGCCGCTGGATGAAAAAGCGCCGTGGTGTTCAGAATGCTACTTAAACAACGTTCACTTTTGCGAATGGGTTCCAAAGAATGTACTGTGTTTCCAGAGTTGCATAGACTTTCGTTGGTTCACTTGGGCAGCCCTATGTAAAAGACGTCTGCTTCCTCTGCAATGGCAAGGGGGCATGTTTCACCGGACAGGTGCTGTGAACGACGAGAAGTGTAAAGGAAAACAAAAACTATGCATTTCATTGGATCACAGTTTTTAACGCACTTTGTGCTGTAACAGCGCCACCATGTATCTAAGACAACATTCAAAATGCTGGAGAAGCAAATACGCCTCTATTTCTCCCTCATATATATATATATATATATATATATATATATATATATATATATATATATATATATATATATATATATATATATATATATATATATATAGTGTTGACATGCCAGCCCCCCCCCGAACAAAATTCCTGGCTACGCCACTGCTGCAAAGTGATGGTGCTTTACTCGCCACCGGTCCACTAAAATGAAGAAGGCAGTAGTTAGCCCAACTAATAGCCGACGACGTTAGTGGAGTGGAAACACCTTTCCCTACATGCCGTACGGAACTGAAACCGGGCATGTAGAGAAAAAAAATGCCCCCCAGCTCCCCGAAGGGAATCGTGAGGAAATGCGAATGCATTTCGCGCGCGCTTCACTCCATTTATATATGGTGGTTGTGGTTCGAAGAAGGAAAAGGCGCCTAATTTCTGCAGCCCGGTCGGGAGCACGGTGCAGCGCCTGTTTTTTTTTGCTTTTTTGTGTTTTTTATTTTTTTTCTTTTTTTTATTTAAAAAAAATTTCTTTTTCATATATAGCTCCGCCGAGCTCCCGCAATGCGAGCGCCCTCACGCGTCAGAGCGCGCTCCTCCTCTCCACTCACTCTCCGCTACTCCGCCCGCCCCACCTGCTCCGGTTGCTAGGGGCGAGGATAAGCGCGCGCGCCCGCAGCTGTTGCTATGGGAGAGGGAGTGAGAGCGGAGAGAAAACATCTTCCGCGGACAACGCCAACGCCGCACGACGCCGGATGCCTGACATAGCCCGACTATGAAATGCATTCGCATTTAAAAGAAGAAGCGCCTTAGGGTAAGCTGCATTCCGACGCAGTTTTCCGACGGCGTTAGTGGAGCTGGAACACCCTTCCCTACATGCCCGGTTTCAGGCTTGGCGCCACTAGTGCCTCATCAGAGAAATCTCTCAAAACAGTGTGGCGAATTACCTCGGTGAGGCCCTTCTTCTTTTTCTTTCTCTCATTGCCCACTGCCCATTCCGATTTTGTTGTGGGAAACACCTTCGCACTCTGCATGCTTCGCGTCTCCTCAGGTTTCACGTCAGTGAAGCTGAAACACCCTTCCCTACATGTTTCGCCCCTCCCCGGTTTATTATTTTGTTTTTTTTTTTCGTAGGTCGTTACCTGAGTTAACGATCAGGAAATGCAACCGCAACCCAACACGCAACACAGAACGAGACGGAGCTTGCGCATTGAAATACTGAAATCACTGCTATAGCCAAGAGGCTGGGGTCGGGTCGGAGGGTTCGACCTCTCCCTTCACTCCCCCCTGAAAAAAATTCTGGCTACGCTAGTCATTGAAATTGTCTGCTACATATACACAAGTGTTGAAGACTGGGCGAGTTGGTTAGTCGTACTTGAACTGGTATAGCGCATTACGGAAAAAAGAAGAGAAACGGCGAGCAGACCGACACAAGAGGACATGTAATCTAGGCTTCGACGGATGCCCGTCTGGTCGGGAAGAATCATTGAATAAAAAGGACGAAGACGCCGACCACAAGAGAATAAAAATGTAATGAATTGACGTTTCGGCACCCAGAACGGGAGCCTTGTTCACAAGAGGACGCCGACCACAAGAGAATAAAAATGTAATGAATTGACGTTTCGGCACCCAGAACGGGAGCCTTGTTCACAAGAGGTCATTGTGAACAAGGCTCCCGTTCTGGGTGCCGAAACGTCAATTCATTACATTTTTATTCTCTTGTGGTCGGCGTCTTCGTCCTTTTTATTCAAGAGGACATGTAGCGCTCTGCCCTCTTGTGTCAGTCTGCTCAGGCCGTTTCTCTTTTTTCCGTGCTACATATCATGTATGGTGGTATCGATACGTTCTCACGTATACGTAGACTGCAACCTGACTGGTCGTGCGTGAAATGTTTCATCGTACACGTTAGGCGTTTGTTTCACGCAGCTGCGGTGGCATCATGCGTGTGGCGATTATGTGCGGAACTTCGCACGCGTCTGCATGACGTAATTGTTGGATCAAAGGTCGGACTCTTCGAGCGAAGTGCTTATGGCCAGTTGTGGTGAATTATGTCGACGTTTTTAACAGAAGGATGTTTTAACGAAATATGTGGAGTGCGAACCCTGTGAAGCGGTGCCGGTTCTGCATGAACACACCAGTGCACACGGAGCGTGTGTGTGTGAAAAACTTAAATTTGTTGAGAGTTTCCTGTCCGAAAAGGGCCCTTTACATAGGGGGAGTCCTTATTCCGGGACCCCGCTGGACAATGCCGCTACCCGCGCCTGTTGGACTAGAGCTCTCTGAGCCTCCAGTCCCGAGCAATTGAAGGGCTGCCTCCCATATCTCTCTAGTAGGGGAAGGGTTAGGGGGAAGGGAAGGATTCATCTGACATGCCCACACCATGTGAAAATTATCGGAGACTTCCCCACAATGAGGACACCGCCCATCAACTTCTGGGTCACAATGCTTTACTGTTGCAGGACACAACAAGGTGGTGGTCTGCAGGCGCCTTAGGGTTCGTGCATCGGCCTTACTCAGGCCCTTAGCAGGGACCGGGAAAAGCCGATGTAGTTCGCAATAGTGCACCAGACTTTCTCGGAATCGCAGAAGCGGCTGCCTAGTCTCTGAGCCGGAAAAGCCTGGGTGAGGTGCCCGGTGGTTAAGCGCGCGGGCGGCCGCATCCGCAGCCTCGTTACCTCTAAGGCCCTGGTGGCTCGGAGTCCAAACGATGCGTTTGGGGGACGGGTCTGTATCCCTGACGGCTCGCTTTAGAATGCGCGTGGAGTCGATGCGTGTTCTGGAGTAGTTGCTGGTACTAATCTAGCTGCACTTCATGGAGTTGGTCTGTTCGCGCCATGAATACGGCTGCTAATATGATTCATTTTCGTCTTTAGGCTCAGTAACGAATGAACTGATCCTTTGTACCTTAGGTATAAACAAACCCGTTATACGGCTGTCAGTAAACTGTTCTCGACCGCTTGGCGTCTCTTTGTTTACGCTCTTTGCTGTTTCATATGCAGCGCGTCGCGACGCATCAGGCGCGGGCATGAGGCTCGCTTTCGTAGCGCATATTGCCGCCGTTTACACTAGCGCAGCGCGTTACTTGTCCAGGTTTAAATATCAACCGCCACATTTTGGGGCGAGATATGCACACTCACAGTAAACCAGTTTACAACCGTAAGCGGGCGTTTTGCCGTGTCTATAATACCCTTACACCTTTGGAAAAAGGTGTTTTAACGGATCAAAACACCAATACCATGGGGTGTTGCCAATGACCTAAGCACCCTGATCACTAAAAAAAACCAAAAACCGTGAAGAAATAGTCTACCAGTCAGGGAACATGCAATTACCGATGACACCTGCATAGAAGGTGCACTTGCGCGGCCAGCCACACGCATAACATAGCAAATTGTAAAATACCCCATATACAGAGCGCTCGCGCTACGCAGCCTTACACCGAACATCTGGTATGTAGCTGTAGTGTCTTAATCCCGCCGTTCAGTGCCGGCGGAAATATTCCTGTTCCGCGTAAACGAACAATAAACATTAACAGAATAGGCGTAAATTTATGGTCGGCTTGTAGGTAGCCCTAAAAGAGACAGATCTTTAATCTAAACTCGGCTATCTCCAACTACTTTTTAATCAGCGAGTCTAAGTTATCGTCTGGCACGCTGTCGTATATGAGCCAAAGGTATTTCGATGAACCATAATACCCTTAGCTCCTAAAGGGTGTTTTACTTAAAGCATTACCCCTTAAAGGCTTTTTGGGGGAAAGAAAACCCTAACTTTTGCAAATTTTGGTTAGGCAAAAGGGTGTTTTGCTTGCTTGAAACCGCCTTAAGGGTGCAAAGTGGTTTACAATGTACGCAGGGTTGTGAAACAGGCGTATTTGTGGAGCACCACCCGCGTGTAAAAGAACACATGCTAACGTAAGTGCAAACTCGGGCGCAAGCAAACAAACACGCATAAGGATGACTCACACAGTGTACACAGATACAAGCATAGCAGAGTAAAAAAAGCAATACATAAAAGAAAAGGGAACGTCGACATTGCAGTCAGCAAATCGCATTTTTTTTTTCGCACGGGTGCGCGGAATGTGGATGTCTACATCTATGACTGACGTATACGGCGGCCGCGCGAACCTCGTGAACGCCGCACCCTCGAACGGGCGCGTGGCCTGTTAGTCACCGCCAACGTTGCCTCTCTGCAAAGCCTCGTGGGCGCATGCGCACACGTCGGAAGGGTTAGTTGCGCTTGCGGTGCGCGCGAGACATCGCTCACGTAGACGAGTGATTTCAGGAGATTGCCGTTTGTCCGGAGGTGCCGCGCCTCGTATAGACTATTTTCCGTAAGACATCTGGGCGCCGCCATCTTGGGCTGTTAAGCCGATGTTTTCTTGTTTTTCTATATCGCGACGTGAATTAATATGGCCATGAGACATCGTATGCACCAAACCAACCGTTTTCATGCGTATGCGCCTACCGTAACACTGTTCGTTTAGTGGTTAAAGATACAATACACAAAGGTTAACAGCCCAACATGGTGGCGCTCAAACCCATCCGTAAAATAGTCTATACGCTGTGCGTGGTAACTGCGTGGCCGTGATGAGGATGCTTGTGCTCCGTTTCACACATCGGGTGCAAGTGTACGGAAGCTAGGGAGTAATAATAATCGATGGGAGTTAGCGTCCCAAAACCACGATGTGATTATGAAAGACGCCGTAGTGGAGGGCTCCTGAAATCTGGACCAGGGTTGTCTAACGTGCACCTAAATATAAGTATACACGGGCGTCATAATAGGTGGATTAGGGCTTGTTTTTTGGCCGAGTCGCTTATAGAATTTTCTAGTCGCTTATTTGTCGCGTTTTTTGGGGCTTATTTGCACTTTTCCGGCAAATATACTTATTTTAGTGATCATCACGTTCACCAATAGCGCGTTTATCGATGAATTAGAGTAGATGAGTGTTGAAGTCGAACGTATCTTGGGCGAATCAACAAGTAACGTCAATCGTTCACTGGCAGAACGTGCGTTCAACCTAATGGAGTCTACCCTGGAGACAATGTTAAACAGTAAAAACGTGCTTTCTTTCGTAAATGCGCGTATTTTCGCTGTACAAACTAATTAACGTGATTTTTTCTACTCTCCTTCGAATATGAGTGACATTTTTTTATTATAATTAAAAAAGTGCTTTCAAGAATGACAAAATTTATTAAATTTCCGCTTCTTTTGTGATGTGTATTCGCTTGTTATCTCGGTACCATCTGGCAACTCTGGTCGCAACTCTCTTCCAAGACTGTGTAGACCTATTCCATGTTTGTAAACAGGATTAGGCGCCTAACCCATCAAAACGAAAAAACATCAAAACTAAAAAACAGGGGCGGACGTACAGTGTAGCAAGATTGATATCTGCTGAACGACAAGGACTATTTATCCGCAAGTGAAATTCACCGTTGTTGCTACAGTGTATAATAATGTTATCGGAAGATATTTAGGCTATCTCGACTCTTGCTACTTCAGGTCCATTGTGAAAGGCGCCTTTGATTGATCGCATATCTTCTCTGTTTAACATTCTCAAGGTTGCTCGTGCGTCATTGGTAAACACGATCGGATCGAACGTGTACGCGTTACGTCACAGAATGACGTCACACTCGTCCTTACCACGCCGCATGCGCGCACTGTGTCGCTGCGCATGACCGCGCATGCGCCGGAGAGCAGTGGACCGCTCACTGACGCAAAATCTTTAAAAGCGTATGCACGTTTTCGCAAGAACAAGCACGCTCGGGGTATTTCGTACAACAAATTTAAATATCGGTGTTTTGTTACTGGTCACCGGTTTTGCCAACAATCGGGCGTGATAATAAATGTATCTATTGAATTGCAAATTCAATAGATGGTCAATGTAAGTGAATTTATAGAGACCGCTATTGTGACGTTAAAATGGATCATTGCGTTGGACATTGTAATCAATGTACGAAGTTCCGGATATTCGTTTACGCTTGTGTACACCCTTGTGGTCGATGAGGGTGGCGATTTGGGCTTGTTGGTATGGCTGCATGATAATTGATGGTAGCGTAAGCTAAAGACGAGGACAAAAGAAGGCACATTCGAGACACCACAGCGCTAGCTAAAAACGAGGACAAAGAAGGCACATTCGAGACACCACAGCGCTACTGCGCTGTGGTGTCTCGAATGTGCCTTCTTTTGTCCTCGTCTTTAGCTTGCGCTACCATCAATTATCACACACCATTGTGGTCATAGAAGAAATTCGAACAAAAGTGCGGGGAACTTGGCGTCGTCGAAATCGTGTGCCGATGTACAATTTTGGCCTAGAAACACGTCCACTAAGTTGTGCTGCGAAGAAATTTCCGTACTTACCGCCCCTGCAATATTCGCGGCTTACAAACAGAGTGCATAAAAAACGAGAAAAAAAAAAACTTGCATGGTTTCTTATGCATTCACTTAAGACTTCTCGAAGGCGAAAACCATCTTCTTTTTCCTCTCAGCCGGCGCATTTGATGCTGCCGCCCACCCTTGAAAAGCTTTCTGCGCCTAACGTGGTTTCGCATTGCCTCCAAGCTCGGAGGCACCTCACCTGATTGTGCATTGCCTCCGTGATCGGACTGCCTGCGACCAAGCTACGGCGCCATGTGATGACGTCACAAACTTTGGCGATCTGTGACGCCATCTTCACCTCATACGGTTACGTACGTCATCACGTGATGAATATTTTTCTCAGCGCTCGTCCCCGATTGCCGCGGGACGCCGACAGGGCGGGCCAACACAGCAGCCAGCGGCCGTCCGAGCGCGCTGTAGCCATAGAGTTTCCTAAAGCTAACTAGAGGGGACTCTGGCGCAGTGTTGTTCGGAACGGCGTTCCAAGGAACGACGTTCCAGGAACTAGTTCCTTTTGGCAGGAACGGAGGAACGCCACCGTTCCATTCAGGATCGGTGGAACTGTAACGGTAACTCGTTACATTTAAGCAGGAACGGTAGAGGGAACGGCGTTCCTTCTGTAGACGTTCCACGGCATTCAACAGGCGCACGCACGCAGCACATCATGCAGAATAGGGCGGATGGGCGATCGTGTGAGGCGAGAAAATGGGGCGCTCGCACATCATGTGACTAAGATCCATCCTGCTTTTAACAAGAAAGTGTTTTATGCCGGGGTCTGCCACGGCTTCTCTGACGTATTTCCGTCACGGATATGACGTCGTGAAATATAAACTAACATATTGAGATCACAGAAGAACTAGAAGAAAAAGTTCCCTCGCCGGGCGTCGAACCTACGACCTCTCGCTCCACAGTACGCGGCGCGAAACCACTCGGCCACGGGAACGTACGTATCTCAGCCCGCTAACGGCAAGCTATTTATATACACCATATACCTTTGGCGGTCCTCAGAGCGCGCGCCTCCACGGGGCGTGGTCGCTCGTGTCAAATGGAAATTTTCGTCGCCAACGGGGTCCAAAAGTAGCCAATTTGGCGCAAAGTAGACACCAACGGCAACCCTGCATGGGGTGGACTTGAAATAGACGAGCACAAAAGTTGCAGTTACATGTATGTAGTAAGGCCTGTGGTCTCGAAAAAAATTGTCTAGGAGCGTTTATTTAGATTACCTATGTGTAACCTGCTGCCGACAATGTTAAATTCGTTTGATATATGTAGCTCAATGGGAGCTTTAAATTTCTCGCTTTATTTCGCCTCAGGATTATCCGACACTATATATTTATTAAAAACTCAAATGTAACGTTAATGTAACGACACGTTCCAATTTTGGAACTGTAACTGTAACGAGTTCCTTTTGCATTTGAGGAACTTGTAACGGGAACTCGTTCCGAAATTGGGAAGGAACGAGGAACGAGCTTTCGTTCCTGTTGTAGAGGAACGTGTACAACACTGCTCTGGCGCTGCGATCGTTCAGCCACCGTGGGAATGATGGGTAGTACACAAATTTGCCTAGTCTTCGCGCTTGCGGCTTCGAACGCACTCGCGGCTTTGTTTATTGTTATGTCTTCGTTCTGTTTCGGATAAAAGAATGGACCGTGGTGAACTTCGCGAAGCCTATTTGAATTCGTGAGCCTAAAAAGGTCAAGGTCGTGAAGCGCAACCGCTAAACCTTTGCTGAACTTCGTATTGCGGCAAAGCGGATTCAGGCCACACGGAGCCAAAAGAACGAAGACTAGGCAAGACGAGGCAAATTTGTGTACTGCCCATCATTCCCATGCTGGCTGAAGCGCCGTGTGTTGCAGCTCCCATAGACACTAGCGCCATAGTTCCCCTCTAGTGTATTTATAGGAAACTCTGTGGCTGTAGCGAGGGCAGTGACAGAGAACGTGGTCTATCGTTTCACGACTGCCGCTTACAGACAGAACTAAATAACCAAAACCGCAGCAGAAATGTAGCCTCGAACGTGGAACACTCTCAATGGCAACACGCTGCGTATAACAATCTATCAATGTAGCAGTGTTGTACGGAACGGCGTTCCAAGGAACGACGTTCCAGGAACTAGTTCCTTTTGGCAGGAACGAAGGAACGCCACCGTTCCATTCAGGATCGGTGGAACTGTAACGGTAACTCGTTACATTTAAGCAGGAACGGTAGAGGGAACGGCGTTCCTTCTGTAGACGTTCCACGGCATTCAACAGGCCCACGCACGCAGCACGTCATGCAGAAGAGAGCGGATGGGCGACCGTGTGAGGCGCGAAAATGTAGCGCTCGCCCATCATGTGACTACGATGCATCCTGGTTTTTACTTCAAGGCGCCCGCCGGGGGGCGCAGGCAAGCGAAAGACGCCGAGACTGACCACGTGCTGGAGGAATTTTTTTTTACAGCAGAGATGTTAGCCTCCATCCAGCAGAGATGTTAGGCGCCGTCCTTTTCTGCTTCTAGTTCTCTCCCTACCACGGAATGCCACTTTTTCGACCCGTCGTCATGTCGATTAACGCGCGCCGCGCTCCCCGCTGACCAGCGCGCCGGCTTGGGCATGAAAAGACTTGTTTTTAGAGCCGCGAAGAGCAGCGGAAGGGGGTGTTATTCTTCGAATGTTGCTGCCAAAAGGTGTACGTTGTTCTGTACCGCGGCGACGACAGCTTTTGTTGGAAAGCCGCAGTGTGCCCCGAACTTTTAGACTGCAAAACGCTCGGCTGAGAACCGAGGCAAGATACCGTTCCCACGGAAGAAGCTGCACGTGTACGAGCCGCCTACGCGGTCACCTTAAACGGGTTGTCTCACTTGATTATTGGAGAACCCTCGCCTAATTAAAAAGGGGCGTCGTCAATATTTTGAGGGTGGACTTTGTGACAATGCAATGCGCATTATTGGACCCATGTCAGTGGTCCCTTTTTCCCCAGGAAGATAATAAGGGGACACGAAGGGGATTTAAGCGCAGGATATCCATTCGCCCTGATAACCAGTCTAGTTGCTTGTCAAACAAGGTGTAGAATAAGATCAACGAGTATCCCTTCTAGAAGTTTTTAGTGTGCGCTTTTAATCGGCTGGCCCCCTAAACTTAGCCATTGAGGCCTAGTTGAGACACGTCGGCAACCTAGGCGTCGGGACTTCAATCTCAGGTTAGCTCAACCTGCCTGAGATCACCTTCAAGCACTAGCTCCCGGAAGCATCGGCGTTGCAACTCGGACCCATCGACATCGCAGTCATGCCAGAACTCTTCGGGACTTTTCGCATCCGATCGTCGTGGACGCAACGCTGCCGGTCATCTCACGTATGCCTTCACCTGTTTATACCATCGAACATTCACGTCTTTTCGGTTTAATTTTATTACATTTTTTTGTTCAGTGTTAGTTCAGTTTGTGTATTTTGTAAGCTTATTGTTTGACTCTATTTGTAAATTGTTAGTTTACTTGAAGTGTTGTACTTCAAGTGCTTGTGCCGCAACAGCTAAATTGAAGCTGTTGTTTTGTTCAACGTTGAAACGTTGAAAAGTACCACATGATCAACGTTGAAACGTTGAAAAGTACCACATGTGTTGGACTTGAAATAGACGAGCACGAAAGTTGCAGTTACATGTATGTAGTAAGGCCGGCCAGTGGCGTAGCCAAGGGGTGGGGGGTTGGGGGGGGGTTCAAACCCCCCCCCAACTTGCGTATATATGCACGCACACAGCTTGCGTATATATGCACGCACACATACAAACGCACGCACAAACATACATAAAGTATGGTTGAACCCCCCCCCCCCCCCCCCCCGAAAAAAATTTCTGGCTACGCTACTGGGCCGGCGCTCTCGAAAAAAATTGTCTAGGAACGCTTATTTAGATTCCGTTACCTATGTGTAACCTGCTATCGGCAATGTTAAATTCGTTTGATATATGTAGCTCGATGGGAGCTTTAAATTGCTCACTTTATTTCGCCTCAGGATTATCCGACACTATATATTTATTAAAAACTCAAATGTAACGTTAATGTAAGGATACGTTCCTATTTTGGAAATGTAACTGGAACGAGTTCCTTTTGCATTTGAGGAACTTGTAACGGGAACTCGTTCCGAAATTTGGAAGGAACGAGGAACGAGTTTTCGTTCCTGTTTTAGAGGAACGTGTACAACACTGCAATGTAGATGCATCGTGAGTCGTGCCTTCTTAATTATGCTAGTCTAACACGTGCTCTCTGTATGTTGATGAAAGAAAAGCTTCTATCAATCAGTTTGCAAGTAGTTTGGTCCCCGCTGTTATTGAATATTGAACACCTGCGCTGAATTGTGGCGCGCAGCCGCGCGTCTACTCATCGTGAAGACGCGAGCTAGTTATGATTGCTAACTTTAACAAGCTGCTGATTATCGTGACATTGACAGGTCGGTATTGATTGCGCGGGCTTCCGTTTAAAGCGCTGCATTTTCTTCGGAGCGTTTTTTTTTATTCCTTCTACATGTTGAAACGTGATTACGCACGCACGCACGCACGCACACGCACACACGCACACGCACGCACACGCACACACACACACACACACACACACACACACACACACACACACACACACACACACACACACACACAAACGCACGCACACACACACACACAAACGCACGCACACACACACACACACACGCACGCACGCACGCACGCACGCACACACACACACACACACACACACACACACACACACACACACACACACACACACACACACACACACACACACACACACACACACACACACACACACACACACACAATTGCGCGCGCTAAGAGGCGCAAGGCTTGAAACAGCGAAAATGGACGATCCTGAAGACTAATCCAGTTGCTTCTAGGTTGTTTCTAGGTCTTAGCTAGGTGATGCTGGTTGTTTCTAGGTTGCTTCTGCATCGTTGCTAGGCTTATTTAGCCGATGCTAGGTTGTTTCTACCTTTATTCTCAGAGCAGAGAGGTTCGAGTGAAACCACAGACAGTTAAAGACACGACGCGGTTGTCCAAACTCCAGAGTCAGAACCTCGCGCTGAAAGCGAGCGTTCGCATCTCTCATAGATCTACGGCGCGTCGTCGTTGGCGTAGGCCCTCCATCGCTTCGGGGTCTTCTCGCTGCCGCCGTTGCCTTTGCCGTTACCTATAGTGTATTCTCTCGTTGCACGTACTTGGGGTCTTCGGCTCGCCGCCGTCGCTTTGCAGCCATTTGTTGGGCTAACTGTTGCTGTCTTCATTTTTAGGGGACCAGTAGTGAGTAGTGAGATTTACTCAATTTCTGTGGCACATACTCATTCATGAGGATGATAGTTTTCTGCATCTACTAACAAGGAATGATCTTCTAAACATCTGCGCTGTTAAAAAAGAAAAAAAAATCGTTTCTATAAGAAAAATTGGCAGTGCAAACAAACAGTACTCTTAAAGAGCAGGAGGCAAATAAGCACAGATTGAAACTTCGATTTATTCACAGAAGAAATGTCCTTCTCTTCATGTGTCTCGTTTGTTTGCGCTGCCAGGTTTCCATAATGAATCTATAGCAACTAGCCCGCCTGTCAACCCTTCTAAAACATTCATTTACCAGCCCAAGGCAGCTATAGTGCGCCTTACGTACAATCGTCTATAACGGACAGACAGGCCTTAACCGAAAAACGCCGCGTCTTTTATGCTCCGCGAAATAAATACACCCACGTCATATACGCCGCGCTCAACATCGCTCTTCTCGTTTGCCCGCCCTGCCTGAAAAGCGGTTTTCACAGCTTTCGCGGAGAAACCCCTTCCTGCCCGGCCCGCTTCCACGGCTGACGTCATTCGTCGGAGAAACGTCCTCGCTACCTCTCTCCCTCCCTCTCCCTTCCTCATACTTGGGCACCCAAGGCCACCGCGATCCGTAGCGCTGCACACGAAGAGTCGCGCGATTCAGCGCCGGT
>JALIZH010011077.1:0-13265 GCA_030522465.1 Rhipicephalus appendiculatus
ATTACATTATGCGGGTCTATAACGACAAGTTCGCGAATGTATCATAGTATCTTAAGATACAACTGGCAAGTATCGTATCGGATAGAATTGGGGCGGTAGTAACTTGTATCTGTATATCCAATACTTTTTGCCTGAGTATATTGTATCTTATCGCGATACAATTACCTTCGCCCAGCCCTGCGTAAGACGATCACCACCATGAAGAAATAAACGAATAAAGCCTAATAATTTCTTTTTGCGTAAAACCGGGCCATCGCGCCTCGTAGGCAAAAGTCTTAAGCACTGGGGAACACAACCACACTTGAAGAACGTGAATATATCTGAACCATATGAGTACATTGTAACCGCTGTGGAATACTTTCTATTACCGCTACGTCTCAGTTGGTGGCAGCGAAATACAATCACTTCTGAGGACAACATGTAAAGTGCACATGGCGTATTCTACACATTACAAAAATTCCTTCATTGCAATAACTTGTTCCCAAACATGCGATTTGGTTGCCATGGGATGCGCCTGCCTTATCGTGGTTCCAGACGCAGATGAACGCATTAGAAAGATGATGAAAGACACCCTGCCGATGTCGCCCGAAAACAACGTTCTAATTAAGGATGCAGCCTTGAGTAAAAACTTAGGCTTAAGCATCAGTTAGACAAACAACAACGCGGAATTTTTCTCTGTATATCTACACCAATAGTACTGCTGGTAAGCGGAAGTGAGCGCGCATTTCAAAATTGTCAAACTTTCATTGTTCAGTAACTGCCTCTGGCGGACGCCAATAACCGGTAGAATAAGGAAGAAAAGAGAGCACGATGTTCGTCTGCTTGGCACAGTAGATTCATTAAAGTTTCTTCAGACTTTGTCAAAGTCTAGTCCACTAGACCAGGGGTCTCAAACACACGGCCCGCGGGCCGCATGCGGCCCGCGGGGCTCTCATTTGCGGCCCGCGTCCGGACATGACTGTCTTCACTCCACATATTTTTGTTTTTATTTTCTTAATAAGTATGTTCATGAGTAGACGGGCATGACTGATCTAAAGCATTGTTTTCGTGCAGCACCCCATGTAGTCACCATGTGTTGATCGAAAGATAACCGCGAAACAATATATATATATATATATATATATATATATATATATATATATATATATATATATATATATATATATATATATATATATATATATATATATATATATATTTCAGAATCGGCGTCCAGAATTATCGATTTGCTGTTGGAATCCTGGTACCAAATATCCTTCAGAAATGACCCGTACGTGCTATATTGGAAAGGTTTTCTTTCAAATGGCAACGTCTGCTGACGATTTTTACAAACTGCCCCCCCCCCCTCCCCCACCGTACTTTACATTCTTGCCGGCCCTTGCGGGACTAAACTGTGTGACTGCGGCCCGCTGGTTGAGGTGAGTTTGAGACCCCTGCACTAGACGATGTGTTAATGAATATACTGTGCCAAGCACACGAAAGTGTCGCGCTTTTTTCTTGTATATATATCCGCAAAGAAAAGTAGCTCTGAAGAATTTTTTTTTTCCGAAAACCTTTACCGGCGATTCGAACTTGCGCCCCCTCACTTTGCGGCGCGATGCGTTGAACCAAGCCGCCACACAGCATGCGTTGTCAACCGCACTATAACGACGAGTTATTGTTATTCATATACACCATTTGCCGTTGAATGTACGCAGACCTCTGCGGTGGTTCATCGTGGGAGAGGCTTATTATCGATATTAATCGATGATGAGTATCTAATTTCATGTGCGATTTTTACTTTCATTGCATATAGGTATGTCTTAAATTCTGACTTCCTAAAATTTCTGCTATATAAACAACTGCCCTCAAGTTGATATTGAAAATGTTAAAACACAAATCATTGGAATTAGTCATTCCAATTGCAATTTTAGCAGCGGCAAACTGTTTCCACCTCGACCTAAATTCGTGTACGAAGACAACGGAGGTCTTGCTCTCACAACATTCTAATGAAGGATAGCCCACCAGCCGGAACGTTAATGGACCACACTTCGCACGTCTACGCTTCTCTCCAATCATCTATCGTACCATGGCCTCCTATATGTGCGCCCGCCGCAAGCTTTTCCTTCGTCAGTCTCAATGGCGAGAAGTGACAGGTGGGCGTGGCCGACTCCTCCTCCACACCGCGGCGCTCGGAGCCGATGACTATACAGACAGTGGGCAGGCTTTCGGGCGCTGTAGTGGTGTTTGTGCGGCTGAGGTAAGGAATAAATAAAGGAAGCTTCGGCCTATTGGTACCAAGCCTGAAGGAAGTGCGGAGCTGGATAGTCTTCTTTGTTTCTATTTGGTTTTCTCTTTCTCTCCTCCTCTCTTTCTTTGTTGTTCTCTTTCCCAGTTTTTTTTTCTGTTTTCTGGTAGCTTCCATTTATCTGCCTACTTTTTCCTTTCTTGTTCTATCTTTCTATTTCTCGCTTGCTTCCTCATTTACTTTTTTTCTATGTGGTTAGTGTTGTCGTGTTTCCCTAGCCATAGTAGCGATGTCCGCACTTAATATAATCATCAAGGCGCTCGAAGAACAATAGGAAGAAGGCTTCTCTTTGGCGCGAGTGCGCGCTCAATATGCTACAGTTGACTATGCTATATGTTTCGCTGTTGTTACCAAGTTTTGAGACGTCTGTTTCTAATTGTGTCTGCATAGAACGACCATCGACTACTGTTTGCTCCAAATGTGAGCTCTGTATACAACTGTGTTTGGAAAGAGAACGGGGACCAGTTCAGTTAGCCTATACAGTACACTATACGCTATATCAGAGAGCGGTAACCCAACTGCTTTCGCCAAGGTCATGGCGTACCCTCCTAAATGTTTCTGCACCTAACGTGTCTTTGCACTGCCTCCAGCATCGTGCCCACCTTTGACCAGGTGACAAGGCCATACGATGATGTCGTCGTGTGAATTTCTGCAGCCCATGAGGGAGCACGGCTATGCGCCTTCCCATGAACTGTACGATGTCAGTGCATGTTAAAGAACACCAGACGGTCGAAATTTCCGGAGCCCTCCACTACGGCGTCCCTCATAATCGTATCGTAGTGAACCATTGGTCCACTTAAAATGAAGGCAACTCTTATCCCACGCACGAACGTTTTCGACGACTATATCCAAGCGGGAGACATGCGGACTTACACATTTTGCTGACGGGACTTCTTTCTCTGTCCCCTGCGTCGCCTGAAATATGAAAGGGAGTACAGTTTCTTGCAACTTCACCATAGAGTGAGAGCGGTAAGCTGTTCCCGTCGTTGCGAAGACTGACAGAGCAAAGCATTTATTAGAAGTGAAGCTCCTTAGGCTCGCACCCCTGCCGTCGCCGTTGAAGCTCCCTGCAAATTAGATGCAGTCCCGGCGCAAAAAAGACAATGAAACGCCGCGCGCACCATACGCCGAGTGGTTTGGTTCTAGCGCACCAGAAATTCAAGGTTAAAATAAAAGAAATAAGCTCTGTGCAAAACTGGTTATAATGGTCCGTCTTCACTTTCATCCACCTTTATCGTGGATTGTGAAATGACAACCATCAATCTAGCGCACTACGGGCGCTTTCTCGGAGATAGTAGCAAACACTCTCCCCACCCAGCGCCAGCGCCAAAAAAGAAAGAAAGAAAGAAAGAAAGAAAGAAAGAAAGAAAGAAAGAAAGAAAGAAAGAAAGAAAGAAAGAAAGAAAGAAAGAAAGAAAGAAAGAAAGAAAGAAAGAAAGAAAGAAAGAAAGAAAGAAAGAAAGAAAGAAAGAAAGGCGCGTGGCGCAAAGCGCGCGCGGCGTTCGGCGCGCGTTGCGCAAAAAGCGACAGTAATATTAATCGAAAACCATGGATGGATGGATGGTAAAACTTTATTATAGTCCTGAGAGACGCGACTAGCGCGCAGTGGGCTTCTCCCACGTTGGATCTGGGCGGGTCCTTGAACGAGATTCTGCTCCGCGGGCCCCGGGACCGGGAACGGCTGCTGGACCCGGATGTGCTTCTAGGTTTGGATCGGTCCTTGATACGACCCCTGGAATTCGAACGGCTTCTAGATCTGGAGCTGGAGTGGGCGCTAGGGTTCCTCGAGTGACCGTGAGCGGGAAAATCGCTCCCCCTGGTGGCAGAACGGCGCCTAGAGCGAGATCGACGAGTCGACGACTTTGGGGTTGCATCATCCTTCCTTGCCGCTTGAGCTCTCTCCCTTCTTCGAAGACGAACGACGTACGGAACTTGAAATCTGTGCTTACAGGACTTGTCCGCCGTCGGGTGCTGGCCCCCGCATAGGCCACACTTGGGAGTGCAGGCATGGGTGCTGTCCGTGTTGTTCACCCCACAGCCGCGACAAATGACGTTCTCCGGCGTCGGGCAAACGTCGGCGCGATGGCCTAGTCTGCCGCATGCGTAGCAGTTATCGTGTTGTCGTAGATATAGAGAACATTTCACGAGCGAAGGCCCGTACCTGACGAAATTGGGCACTTTGTAGCCGTCAAAAGCGATGACTACAGTTTCTGTGTTCTTGATCCTTTTGACCGCCAGGGCTAAAGGGTTCCTCGAATTGATGATGTTTCTGTCCAGCTCGGCCTGGCTCTGTCCGATGTCGACGTTCCGAATCACGCCCTTGCACGTAGCATGAGGGGCCGCCTCGTAGGTGCTGACCTCGTGCTGGCTTTCCCCGATGGTTATGAGTTCCACCTTGAGGTAGGCGTCGGCGTTCACCCTGGATGGAGTGCTGGCGACGATGATGTTCTGCATGGTGTTGGGGCATGTGATGTCTTGGATAACTTCTTCGAGGCCGAGCCCCGCTGCTGTGAAAATCGCCTGCCCGAGTCGAATAGGGCCCGTCTTCCGGACGTCCAGTCCTCCCCGGGGGGCGAAAGATGATTCTGAAATGTTCCTTGGGTAGTGGTGGCATCCTCGACGCTTTAATGATCTTGTTCCTTGCCCCCTGGGCTCTCCTGCTGTGCTCTGCTTCGCGACCCGATCCACCACTCTCTGCCCGCGGTCGGTCGCCAGGCCGCCCACGGCCAGCACTCTTCTTGATCGCTACCGATCGCCACCCGTACTCCGCACTAAATTCTTCCGGAAGAAGCTCCTCCCCCTCCACAGTGATCATCATGCCCTCCTCCATGCTGGAGTCGAGGTACCGAGGGAAAGCCCTCGTGACAGTCCCACTCCTAGCGTGGTTGGCACCGTGAAACGTTCGTAAAATGGTGAAAAGTCCACCCACCACAAAATCGTTGATATTGAATCCCAGGACTTTATCCGTCGGATGGCACCATTCTCGTTGATGATTGAGAAAGTTAAGCAGCCGAAAACCTCGAAAACCATGTTTGTACATATATGAAAAACGTACATAGTTGTTTGCGTCCCACTGCTGAGGAGGTTCGCTCATCAATTGTATTCGTACACGGAACAACTGCTAGTTTTTTTTCAATACCGATGTTGGGGTGCATGTCCCACCCATGGAGGTTTTAGATAAACAGTGGTCATAACAGGCACTATGTACCAGGGGCGTAGCCAGGGGGGGGGGGGGGGGGCTTATGGGGCTCCAGCCCCCCCCCCGAAATTTTTTCCTATTGTGATGTATCGCAGACCAAAAAAGCTAGCTGCGCCGGAAATCATGCAGCTTTTTTCTAAAATCCAGCATATTTTTTTTTAAAAATCCAGAAAAAATTTTCGCAGTCGAAAAGACACTTCGGTGTGAACATTGCGGACCCCTGGCGGTCATGTATTTGGCTGAGCAGCGCATGATACCGTAGAAATATTCTGATAAAGAAGGTGTAGTACCTTGTTCTGCCATTTTAGACGTGTCACCGCGAAGGACTAACAATTGTTGACACGCAGGACGCTCTGGAGTAAGACATATAGAAGGGGCCTCCCGCAAACCTTAACTAGTGGGCCGCACTAACGAAATTTAGTCCTACAAGCGCTGGGAGGACAGTGAAGATGATGGATTCCGGGGAGGGGGCAGAGACTTTGAATCAAAATGGCACCAAACGTTGCCTCTTGAAAGAATAAAGAAATCCTTCCCTGCGTGGGTCATTTCAGAAGGGTATTTGACGTCTGGTCTCGGAAAACACATGGATACTGTTTTTCAGAATCACTAAAATCTGGACGCCGATTGTGAAATATGGAGTTTTCATAAAAACTTCTTTTTGGGCGAGTTGGTTCCATTGTAGGGCGAGGGAGTAGCAGCGCTTTCGTTTCACGGTGATGTTGCAACTTATCATGAGCGCATGGACGGCCTCGCGCACGCGCACAAAACACTTGAGACCAGTCCCGTCTCTGTAGCTTGCCTGAACAAAGATTACACGTAGTAGGCGAGCAAATAATGCGAATACTATTTAGCAAACTCGCAAGGCTATTCTGCCTGAAGGCGCGGGCCGCTAGCAAGGGGTCGCGTGTTTTGTCCCGGCAATGCACTATATTCTTAGAACGAAAGGCATCTATTAATTTGGGCTGCTAGGGTACGCCGATCAGCGGGGGGTGCATCCCTCCAGTGGATAAGTAAGTGCGGGGGGAGAGCACCCTTGATTCACTCTTTAACTGACCACTCTGACCTCAAAGTTGCTCTGATGTATTCAGTGTTGCCAGTGTGCTGACATTTTTGAGGTTAATCTTTGGAACACAGCCAAATTTTTTTTCCCTGTCCGAGAAGTGAATCCACATCGACGACGCTGCTAAGAAGACTATAATGTACTAGCAATCCTCCTTTGCCAAACTTACTTCCTTCTAACGGTGATAGTGCTTCGAACAGACCCCTTTCGGCCAAAGCATGATGACTGTCTTGTGCTATATATGTGGCGTTTTTTTTTAAAGAACCAAATAAAAAAAAGGCTAAATTTAACGGGAGCGTAAAACGTGTCAAAGTATATTTCTCTTTTAAGCAAATTGTAAATCAAAATGGGACAACTCCTCATCGTAACGCGAACTCAAAAAGGCAGTTCTGAATTTTAAAAAAATCAACGAAATCCTTTATCTGCTTGGATCAAACTGTCAGATCCATTAAATCAGTGCTGCTTGAACAAAAACGACCAAAACAACCAACGTGACCGGGTCCAAACTGTTTTGTTTGGGTCCTAGTAGCTTTCCTATATTGCTTTTATTCGACAACCTTTGCGCTGCATATCATGGCCATCTTTCACTCCGAGATGGTATATTTGAAATAGAAGAAAACTGAAATGAAGATACTGGGCATCGCTTTATTCCTTGAAGAAGAAGCGATCTGAAACGGCGTGAAATCAAATGGCTAAGAAGAAGATGAAGAAGAGCTGAAACAGTTTTCAGGCTACAAACAAACAAACAACCAAGCATGTTTATGAAGGCCCTCAGCATGCCAAAAACGAGAAAACGCCCTCTCGGCAGTCCAGAATGGTACGCATTTTTCCTGGTAGGACCACTCGCTCTACAACTCTAGTTATCGTCGTTACGCCAATGCAACAAAAGGCGGCACCGACGGGAGCACAAGCATGGTGTCAATGTTGTCGCAAAATATTGCTGCATCGTTCATTTGCTGCGATGTAGACTTCTTTTACGAGCTATGCCAAGCCCAAATGAAATGTAACAATCTCTAAAAGCCAAATACAAATTTTACTCTGGAATACTGACGATAGTAGGCTACATAGATTTTAACCGCAATATAGATTTGAGGTATTTTGGTGACATGAGCGCACTAGCGAAAGGAATGTTGGAGCTGGCCCGACCATATTGCACGTAGCAAAAAGCTGCGTTTTTTTTTTTTTCAGTTTCAGTTAAAGCGGACTTGGCTTTTTTAAAAGAAAAGCGCCACATATGTATGATCTAGCTAGAATAGTTCCATTTCTACCGCGCTGTTATTACGAACTCAGTTAGCCCGGTGTTTTGCAATACTACTAATAATAATAATTTGTGGAGTTTGACGCGCCCAGAACCGCGGCATGGTTGTCAGGCACTTCTTAGTGGAGGACTACGAAAATTTCTACCGCTTGAGTTCCTTAACAAGCACTTAAATCAAGGAGCCTCTGCACTTATAGTGGCCTCAAGCATTTCGTCTCCATAAAAATGCCACCGCCGCGGCTGGGATGGAACCCACATCGTTCGCTTCAGCCTTCGAGCACCGTAGCTACTGTACCACCGCGGTGGCTCGCGCTTTGAAAATTTTGTTAGCTTTGTATTTTTTTTGTCTTTTATAAATGCGAGTATCACGAGGTCAACAAAAATCTATATTTAATGCGTATTCCATAGAACCAAAGCTGTCTATGGGAGCTACGTTGTCTCGTGACTGAGTAGCGTAATGTTTTCGGATGGGTGGTGTTGAAAGGTCCTACGTAAAAAGTTACTATCTGAAGCACGTGAATGGATGTCTATACAACTCTGAAAACGAAGCTGTATGATAGGGGCTCATTGGCAAAACATCGCGTCGTCTAAGTAGCACCAGGTAGCATCCTATATTCCAAAGGAAATTTTAGATTTCGCTTCTGGTTCTAGTCACTCGCCTGCGGTCAGATAAACACGTCATGATTTCGCTCACCGGCAGTTCATCTCAGCAATACATGCACCACGTATTATTAAGGTTCGTAATCAGTGTGAACGCTTGCTTAGTTTTCATTCAAATAAAAGCTATTGCTTCCACTTTCTAAGAAAACGTAGATGTACACTTTTAGTGGGAGGTCAGGTGGAAAGGCGGATAAAACTGTCTGGTGGGTAGACAAACTTAAGTAGTATTGCGTTACAATGTGCACTACCAAAAGGTACACTTGATCACTGTGTATATGACAAAGGTCATATATGTATGTAAGTCTGCTAGGCGTAACGCTGCTCTTCGTTGTTTTCTTCAGTAGTAAGCTGGTAGATTTCGCAGGCGAGATTATTCTAACAGTGCGAAGTATAGCGGGTAAAAAAAACCTGCGCACACAGCATGAAAAATTGATTCGGTCACCGTTTTCAACAGATTTTGATCAATTAGCTTCTCACAATTTATATAATTTTGACGTTTGTAGTGAATTCTGCTCGACCGATTATGTAGATGGATCTCCAAACACGAGCTGAAAAAGAGGATCATGCAAATGCACAGCAAAATATAGCCAGGTTTAAATTAAGTGCATTATTTTCTATGATAATTTATATCTTCAGTAATAAATTTGTGTTTTCTAAATAGCTTCTTCACATGACTGAACTTAAATGATCTAGTGATTGTAACGTAAGTACACGAACTTTCCCCCATAAAGGTTTCATATTCCAAAGTCGTAGTAAGCTTTATTTCCAGTAATCATGCAAAAATACATGACAATTGCGGTGCGTAATAGATCCTGGTGGAACTATTGTTCAAGGTGAACAGCTGGAGAGGAAAATTATGAGGGCCTTCTCAGGAAACATGTGTTGCAGCAACGTCATGTCAAAAGAATTAAGCGCGAAATGTAGAGTTTCGGTAGTACTAGCACGGCCGCTGGATGAAAAAGCGCCGTGGTGTTCAGAATGCTACTTAAACAACGTTCACTTTTGCGAATGGGTTCCAAAGAATGTACTGTGTTTCCAGAGTTGCATAGACTTTCGTTGGTTCACTTGGGCAGCCCTATGTAAAAGACGTCTGCTTCCTCTGCAATGGCAAGGCGGCATGTTTTACCGGACAGGTGCTGTGAACGACGAGAAGTGTAAAGGAAAACAAAAACTATGCATTTCATTGGATCACAGTTTTTAACGCACTTTGTGCTGTAACAGCGCCACCATGTATCTAAGACAACATTCAAAATGCTGGAGAAGCAAATACGCCTCTATTTCTCCCTCATATATATATGTGTATATATACATATATATATATATATATATATATATATATATATATATATATATATATATATATATATATATATATATATATATATATATATATGTATATACATATATATATATATATATCTATATATATATATATATATATATATATATATATATATATATATATATATATATATATATATAGTGTTGACATGCCACCCCCCCCCCCGAACAAAATTCCTGGCTACGCCACTGCTATGTACACTGTCAATTTTTATGAAAGGGAACACGCGAGCGCGTGGCCCGCGCGCTCCGGCGGCTGCTTGCAGCGCCTTCAAACGTGAGCGATAGCAACCACAGCCTATTTTCGTGTCATCTAGTGGCGAGCAAAAAAACCAGTCATTAGTGATATGCAGCCCACAGAGTCGATGCAGCCGGCTGCAAGATTGCAACCCCCTCCCCCTTCAAAGCGATTACGCAAGAGGCTGGGCCAGCGGCGTGTCGTCTGCTGCTGATAAATTATGCTTGGTACGCGAGCGCACTCGAAATGGTCTGCCGCTTGGCTTTCACGCGTTGCGCTTCGGCTGATTTAGAGTGGTTTAGGCGACAGTGGTGCAGTCAGGTGAGCTTTCCCTGGTGGTTTGCCGTCTTGAAATCCCTCACCGAATGTCGTGGAGAACCTTTTAGATATAATCCCACTTTGCCGACAACGTGTCGCCTGCCAATACAAAAAGTACTAGTATGTCAGTGCTTTATGCTTTAAGGTCATGCACAGTGCCGCTGGGGTCTTGATGAGAGCGCGAGATGGTGCTGTGTAGCAAACAGGAGAAAAGGTCTCGTGGTGGTTCGGGCGATTTTCATCGATATTTATAAGTAACGTAAAAGACGTGAGCATGAAACGTGAAAGGAATAATTTCAATTACTTTATCGAAACTGAAAGAAATACGTCAATTGTCGTTTTACTTTTGACATCAACTGACAAAAAAAGTACCACATTGCAATACTTGTCAATACTTAGTGCCGTAACCATTTGTGGACATGACAGCTGCCACTCCAGTTAGTAGGAATTCACACAGAGCGGCAGTTAGGGACGTGTCACTTCTCAGCATCTCCCCCCTCCTCCTTGATGACAACCCAAAGGTCGTCCGCCGAGAGTCCCCGTAAGGACCGGACCGCCAGCGCGCTTTTCAAAAGTGCCCAAACGTTTTATACTATGCTCAGATCTGAAACGCCCCTAAGCATTGACAAGTGTCGCAATGTGCTACTTTTTTTCTGTTCGATGAGGGATTTCAAAACGGCAACCCACCACGAAAAGTTCATCTGGCTGCACCGCTGTTGCCTAAATCAATGAATCAGCCGAAGCGTAACGCGTGAAAGCCAAGCGGCATAGCTTCCCCGTTTCGAGTGCGCTCGCGTGCGAAGCATAGTTTACAAGCAGCAGACGACACGCCGCGGGCCCGGCCTTTTGCGTATTCGCCTTCAAGGGGGAGGGGGTTGCAATCTTGCAGCCAGCATATCACCCATGGCTGGTTGTTTTGCTCGGCACTAGATGACGCGAAAAGAGGCTGTGGTTGCTCCCGCTCACGCATGAAGGCGCTGAAAGCAGCCGCCGGAGCGCGCGGGCCACGCGTTCGCGTGTTCCCTTTCATAAAAATTGACAGTGTACGTCTTGGGGCCAAATATACTTTACGACATCACCATTCTCTATCATAAAAAGCCTCCGTGCTCGCTCTGCCTAGGTGCCACATTCAAACACATATTTAATAAGCGTTACGGGAACTAAAACGTTAACTTCAATCATAATATCACTTCTGAATGTATTCCTCATACTTTTTAAAAAGCTAACGTCACTGAATTGAAACACCAAAGCAAACATACTGCATTATTTTACTATTCTTGTCTTGAAACCACTTCTACATATAGCTGCGACCGATAGCGAGTTTTTTTTTTATTTTTATTTATTTATTTATTTATTTATTTATTTATTTATTTATTTATTTATTTATTTATTTATTATTTATTTTTTTTTTTTTTTTTTGCAGATCAACGGAGGAAGCAAAAGTATATTTGCGCGTCATACTATCATGAAGAGGTATCTGTAGTTAGAAGGGCCCTAAAACAACACCTGAGTATACGCAAAGAACGAACGCGTTATTAGGGAGTTTTCGAATAGCATACGCAAAGCTTTGCGGTCCTTGCGGTCGCCCGCTATTTCCGTCACTTAACGGGGGGCCTGCAAGCGGCTAGCGTATGACGCATGCGCAGTTGCGGCAAACGCAAACGCAAAGCTTTGCGTGCGCTATTCGAAAACTCCCTATTTTGTCCTAGCGTTTCCCGTCTTTTAGGCTCACTTCACGACGCCAGCAGTCTTCTCACGTGATTTAATGAGGTAATAAGATCTCGACTGGTGCATATACGAGCGATATTAGTTACGAATTGTCTCCTGCTCTGCTTTGTCATGCAGTCGCATGCCCACTCTGCCTTGCGTCGCATGAGTGGCGTTCGCGATCACTTGATTTCATTTTGTTTTGCGCCTTTTCGACTGCGCTAGCCGAGATAACAGTGTATCGCCGACAAGCGTGAAATTCTCAACGCTTAGTTCTGTCATGGAGATAGCGTCTGTGCGAAGGATACTGAAGGCGAGGGAGAAACCACTTTCATTAATGAACTCGGAATGGTTGAGGGGCTCGTTGGAAAATAATAGTATCTGGTGCTTACGTGCCCAAACCACAATATTATTATGAGGTATGCCGTAATGGAGGGGTCCGGAAATGCCCACCATCTCGTGTCCTTTAATGCGCACTGACATCGCACATTACACGGGGCCTCTAGCATTCCGCCACCATCGATATTCAAACGCCGCGGCTGGGATCGAACTCGTGACTTTCAGGTCAGCGTCCGAGCACCGTAACTCCTGCACCACCGAGGCTCACATAGACAGAATAACCACTCCTAAAGATGTCCAGTACGTTCCGAATGTAGGATTAGAGCTCAGGACGTGCCATACCACATGATGCAACTAAAACTACTACGTCACATGCGTATATGTCGGCAGGTGAATAGAACGCTTTTACAAATGCACTGCGTGCAACTAAGCGTGTTGAGACGCCTGGCATGTTTTCACAGCGCTCACTGACTATCGTCGAGCTGCTATCGCGCAATTTGTATTTCCAATCATAATTAACGCCAGTATATTTGTACTGTGCCTTTATATTATCCTCTCTAGCGCATGCCTTTTAATAACGAATTCGAACGGCCGTGAAGTGCAGTTTACGTAGCAAAACTCACAGTTTAGGCACCAAGCTACAAAAAACCACACACGTGGTTATATCTTGCGAATTTAGTATCGTTTTTGTTGTAAAATTGCAATTTCACTCCAACAGTGGCCATTTTATAGGTGTGCGATCGTTCGCGCGGTCGCTCGCTGCTTGATTGATCCCTCATCATGAAGTTATTTAATATAAGTACAATGCTATAAAAAACAAACACTAAAATTGGAGCCGGCCCTCAGTCTTGGCGTGGG
>JALIZH010011079.1:0-45000 GCA_030522465.1 Rhipicephalus appendiculatus
AGCGTATAACCATATTACATGAAGACAAGAACTTACCGAAGCACTAGATAGACTGGATGATCGCCCTTTGTCAGAAGAAAGGATTCTGGGACACTGGCCAAGTCCATCCTCAGCCCAGAAAGCTGTGAAAGCATTGTTACGTTTTTTGCGTGCAACTGGTCTGAGCGACAGACTTTAAGACTCTTTCTTCCTTTATTTTTCATTCTCTTGCTGTCTTTTTTATTTCTTTTTTTCCTTGTAACATCTCTTTTCTATCATCTTTTACTCCCCTTACCCCCTTCCCCAGCACAGGGTAGCCAGCCGGTCCAAGAACTGGCTAACCTCCCTGTCCTTCCGCTCGTTTCTTCCTTCCTCCTCCATATTACATGACAAAAAAAAAACTCTCTCTCTCTCTCCCTATATATATATATATATATATATATATATATATATATATATATATATATATATATATATATATATATATATATATATATATATATATATATATTCTTTTTTTCTTTTTTTTCACGTGAGCTCTCGCGGACTTTTTCCAAATAACTGGCTATTCAAGAAGAGGTTATTAGGGAGACAGCGCTAGGCAGCGGTATAAAATCGAAATCTTCCGGCGACGCACGTGCTCGTAACGTCAGAACTTACTGCAGGATTCAATACTACAAACTGTTCAGGCAGAGGAGCACTAAAACCTGCCTCAATTTTGCCAAAACGTGACGCCTGCCAAAGGGGGGAGCACGTTCAGTAGCACTATTATAAAATGCATAGGCGTGCGCACGAGGGGGGGCAGAGGGGGGCGGCCCCCCCCCCCCCCCAAATTACCTAAGAGAGGGGGGGCGCAAAGTCGGCCCTATACATTGACTTCATAGGGGAGGGGGGCGCTGCAACGAACCTTCGCCTTACCTTCGCCCCCCCCTGAAGGGGAACCCTGCGCACGCTTATGATAAAATGTGTCTCTAACTGTTGCTGCGGCAGGGTAGCCCGGACAGGGGGCGTGTTGAATAAAAAGTATTCTCCGCGATTATATCGATTTGTAGAGCTCACATGTTGCGCTGATCTGCAAAGGATAAAGCGAAGGAAATGGCAAAAAGGAGAGTTCGTTAAACTGCCGAGGCGGCCGGCCTGACGCAATTGCCTCTGATGGTTCATTATATTCCACCATGTTCTCCTAATCCGGCAAATGAGGGCTGATTGAATCACCCGCTGCTTTGCCGAAACTTTTGTTCTTCGGTATGCTGCGCTTGTACATTCAACGCAGCAACCGTGCCCTCGCCGCCCCTAATGCCACGTCGCACCGATTCCAGCGTCATTCATTCAAGCGGTTGCGTTCGCCTCCAGTATTTGAACGCAAGAAGAGCTCGGGCTTTCTCGTCGTAATAATTGCGCAACACTGCAAAAGTCAGTGTCTCCTACCACGACCGCCACGACAAAGACAAATTAGCCGCGTTTATGCAGTGGCATCCCACTGCGATTGCAACACGAATGATCCTTTGACTGCGATTCGGATAACGGAAGCTAAGCCAGAGACCAAGCCTTGATTGCACGATCTACTAGTTATTCCGAGTCTCACGCCATTCTGGATTGCATCCCGGAGGACCTCAAAGAAGAAGAAAAAATAAAAGCGGGAAATTAACGAGGCGCGACAGGCTGCGAACATCCTTCATAGTGTAGCAATCTCGGGCGGTCATACCACGCACGAAGTGGCCGCATGATCGAGTCGGCTTCATGGAGATATATCTTGCCCCGACGTACTATTCTTGGCTCATCAGAAGTGATCCGTGTCGACTACGGGCAGGCACCGCAGTAGCCGGGGACACAGCTCATCACGAGGGTGTGGTGGCTCACGAGTGCCAAAAATTATTAAGGTGAAATTAAGGCCTTACATTGCTCATTAGTCAGAACGTTATCGAGATTTGGCGAGACGTAATACTTCGTGACGCCTGCCGAGTTTTCGCGAGACCTGACGATGCGTCGCAATACCGGCGACGGCATCAACATGAATGATGAAAAACAAGAACTAATTAATGAAGTTCTGTCAAAAGTCACGCGATACTGTCGGGAATGTGCGTGTGTGCAATCGGCGTACTAAAAGTCACATGACCTCGATGCAACATGACGTCATCATAACTTCCCAGAACGCCGACATTTGTGACGTCATTGTGGCGCCATGATGACGTCACAACATGACGTCATCCCACGACATCGCCACTTGATCACAGCGGCTGTGCAAGGCCATATGAGGCGCACAGAGCTTGCAATGCCTCACGCCGCGGAGGCAGCGCAAAACCACGTAATGGTGCATTCAGACCGCCGACCCAGTGGTGTAACCAGGATGTGGCACACCGGGCCCGTGCCCCCCTCCCCCCCCCCCCCCCCCCCCATGAATTCTTTTTTTTGGTTTTTCGCCATGACATACCGAACACAAAACGACACTCGACCACATTTGCTCGACCGGCCACCACTCCCCACTTCAGGTCAAGGTGATGCCCCCCCCCCCCCCCCCCCCTTTGCGAAAAAAATGGCTGCCTGCGCCCCTGGGCTGACTGTAACCGGATTTGTCGCAGACGCGGACGGCACATCCGCGGATAATCCGCTAGCAGCTGCATCCACACGACGGACTGGGTGCTAGCGGACGACAGCACCAGAGACCCGAATTACTCTAGACCGCAACTTTTGTGCTGGCTGCCGGCAGACCGGTGCCAGAGCAGTCGACAACATGGAGGCCGACAGAAAACGACGCCACATTCTGGTACACTGTACCGCCACTCTTTTTCATGCGCGGAGCACTGACGAGGACTGTAATTTGTTTCGGTATGGGAATAAAAAAAAAAAACATGGCTGTTCTCTCTGTCATAGGAATCGGTATAACACGAAAGTGAAACGTGTCTTCACACAGGTAGTTGAGCGTTGATTCCGCATTGCTTCGACACAAGGGCGAAGGAATGAGCAACAAAGTGTAATGTCACGCGAAGAACGGCAAACGGCAAGCAGCTCGAAACTTGCACCGCGCACCTCAAGCAGAAAGGACGCACGAAATAAGCATGCACAGGACGAGCGCGGAGTAACAACTGTCATAGTTCGACACTTAAAGCGCGCTGCTCAAACGCAAAGAAAGATGCCCGAAACGAACGCACAAGTATACACTGGACGAGCGCGAACAATTATCACAATTGTTACTTCGTGTGTGAGCAGCGCGCTCCTTTCGCAACGCGGCCGCTGCAGTTAGCGAAGTGACCTTCGTGCACTCTTTAACCACAGTAACTTCAAAGCAAGCTTGCGGTGGAAGCACGAGACGTACAAAGCGCCCAAATCAAAAGATACGCGCGCACGCACGAGTGACAACGCCCTGTGGAGGCGCGCGCGTATCGCAACGCGAGGGGCGACGACCTTTAGAGCGCGCTCTGCGTGCCCTTTGCGCCATCTCGCTAGTGATGACGAAAACGCGCTGAAGGTGCCGATGTCTGAGGACCCCGGACGGTATGTGGTGTAAATAAATAGCTTGCCGTTAGTAAGCTGAAGAGCGTAAGCTCTGTGGCCTGAACGGTTTGCGCCGCGCGCTGCGGAGCGAGAGGTCATGGGTTCGACGCCTGGCGACGGAACTTTTTCTTGTAGTATATTATTTGCAATCTGTGAGTTTGTATTTTGCAACGTCATATCCGTGACGGAAATACGTCAGTGAAGCCGTGGTGGACCCCGACATAAAACACTTTCGTGTTAAAATCTGCCGTACAGAGAGCTGCTGAAGACTGACGTCACTACTGTCGCACGTGGGGTCCCGCATACGAAGGGAGGATACAGTGATGTGCCGATTTATTGGCCTCGAGATCGAACACAGTCGGCACCTAGCGGTGAGTGGATGAAACCCCGTAGTGTGGCTCCTTGTGTAGTCTGCTAGCCACAACGTTTTTTCATGTGTGCCAATGTGATGCACGTCCTCCGATGGTGGCTTATTCTGTTGTGTGAGCCCAGTATCAAATGCTTCTTCGGAAGCCTACACGATATACACAAATGTTTCGCCATTTAGAGGCTTATCGGCACTCTGATAAATGAGTGCATGCACATGTTGGTTTGGCGCTAGTTGTGATGGTCGTTCCGTCCATTCGCCAAGATCATTTCAATGTGGGTGCCGCTTTGTCGTTCAAGCACGTCACATGGCGCAGTTGGCGTCATCCTAAACAAAACAAGTACTGCCTAAATATCGAGGTGTGAATCCAGAACTTTAGCGACCCCATCTCGTGAAGTATGGGCGATTTCAAAATCATTGTGTTACAGCAAAGCATGAACTAGCGTCTGAAAAGGCCGGTTAGAATTACAAAAAAAAAGAAAAAAAAATGCGGATGCGTATATGTGCAAGCAGAAAAGCGGGGTGCGCAAAGTTCTACTACAACTCATTATGCAGAAATACAGCGTTTTTTCTCTTTTTTTTAGCAACAGCTTGAACAAGACTTAAATTATTGGTTCACTCGCGCGACAACAATGCTACTGTAGTAAAGACCAGAGCACGCCTATCCCGCACCCAGGCGCCTAGGCTCCCGGCGGCACACTCTCGCACCAAGACGCCATTTTGTTCTGAACTGCCAAAGCATGTATCTGTTGCGCCAAGTTAACGTGGGAAGCGGCGTCTCTGGGACTTTCAAATACGAGAAAGCGCCTATTCACGCCGCTCCCACATACAAGAATTCGCCTGGGCACCATTGCGCCGTCTTTCGAAAACAATCAGCGCAAGAGGAATATATTACTCAGCACTGTCTGTGAAGAACACAACACGACGCGGGAATCGTGCCGATGCGGTGTTTCCAGATTGCACAGATTTCCACCCGCAACGAAAAACGCCGAGCTCCGCCACCAGTGTATTACTTGCAGAAACTACGACAACTACGGCACCCTTCTTGTGATCTCATAACAGCTTTCGCTGTAAAATATCAGTCCTCCCCAGATCCCGCAAAGGATAGTTGAATCGGTCACTATAATTCACGTTTTTTTTCTTCATTTCCACGAGGATCTAATCATACCTTCTGGCCATTTGCCGGTTTCTTTACCTAAAGATGTATTCCTGCTTTGAAGAGGTTTAAACAGAGGGTCATTCAGAGAAAAGAAGCAGGAAACAAACCCAGGGTATTTGAGCTCTACCAGCCATGCTGCGAATGCCTGTGCGCTTCTGCAGCGCTTCCCCACAGCTTCAGTTAAAGTAAGCCTGTCTCTTTCCAGTTATTTTTTTAACAATAAGAAGGAAAATCACGGAATTCATGAACAAAAAAAAAATGCATCAAAAACAGTGGACCTACAAACAACGCTTTCATTTTTTATCTCCCGCTGTCAGGCCTTCTTGCTTACAAAGAAAAAAAGCCCCTGCGCCGCGTAAAATAAAAAAAGAGAGAGAAATCACCGCGGCCTTCTTGTTTAAGGTAGCGCGTGTTCCGGATGAGCAATTATTTGAGTTAACAACTTGCACAATTAGGGTGGTGCGCATCTCCTTCTCATCGATCCGCGGCAAACCGCAAAAAATAGCACGCGGAGCTCGCTTCCTCGTGAGCCTTACCTTTCCTCGTCGACCCGGTGTTTGCCTTCCAATTTAACGAAACGAACATGCTCAACCTGACTTTCGAGAAACTTAGTTCGTACACTCTGAAGCGAGTATCCAACTATCCAACACGAAGGGAGACAGTACGGTTGCAATTACCGTATTTACTCAAATGTAACGGCAGTTTTTTTTTTTGTTTTTTTGTTTTAGATTCTTGCGACCTAAGATCGACCATCGCGCTACAGTCGAATACCGAAATAACTAGTCTTTTAGATGCGAAGCATCTTATGCTCGGGGCTGTGTCTGTCCCTCCCGCGTCCCCCCGTCCGCCGTCCCGCGTCCGGTCACTTTCATGAAGTAGGGAAGCAGCCACTATGCGAACCAGACACTGTAGTACAGTAAGGCCGTCAACCACTATCATGGCTGCTTAGCAAAAGATAACGCGCTCTACCGGTGGTGTCTGTCGCCCACATTGACTCCATTCCTTGATCTAGCTTGCATGTGTTTGCGGGGGCTTTGTCCGTCCCTCCTTCCCGCGTCCCACAGCCCCTCTCCTCTCCTAAGCTCCCGCAATTTCTCTCCTCTAGGAATCCTCTTCTGTACGGAGCGGCGCCCGCGTCCCGTTGACTTCATTCGTTGATCTTGCTTGCGTGTGCTTTGTCCGTCCCTCCGTCCCACGTCCCACCCCCCCTCTCGCTCTTAACCTACACTCCCCCCTTTCTCTCCTCTAGGAATCCTCTACTCTAAGAAGCGGCGCCCGCGTCCCGTTGACGCCATTCCTTGATCTTGCTTGCGTGTGCTTGCGGGGGCTTTGTCCATCCCTCCGTCCCTCCGTCCCACGTCCCACCACCCCCCTCTCGCTCTTCTCCTACGCTCCCCCCCTTTCTCTCCTCTAGGAATCCTCTACTCTAAGAAGCGGCGCCCGCGTCCCGTTGACTCCATTCGTTGATCTTGCTTGCGTGTGCTTGCGGGGGGCTTTGTCCGTCCCTCCTTCCCGCGTCCCACACCCCCCTCTATCTCTGCTCTCCTACGCTCCCCACCTTTCTCTCCTCTAGGAATCCTCTACTGTACGGAGCGGCGCCCGCGTCCCGTTGACTTCATTCGTTGATCTTGCTTGCGTGTGCTTTGTCCGTCCCACGTCCCACCCCCCCTCTCGCTCTTAACCTACACTCCCCCCTTTCTCTCCTCTAGGAATCCTCTACTCTAAGAAGCGGCGCCCGCTTCCCGTTGACGCCATTCCTTGATCTTGCTTGCGTGTGCTTGCGGGGGCTTTGTCCGTCCCTCCTTCCCGCGTCCCACACCCCCCTCTATCTCTCCTCTCCTACGCTCCCCACCTTTCTCTCCTCTAGGAATCCTCTACTGTACGGAGCGGCGCCCGCGTCCCGTTGACTTCATTCGTTGATCTTGCTTGCGTGTGCTTTGTCCGTCCCTCCGTCCCACGTCCCACCCCCCTCTCGCTCTTCTCCTACGCTCCCCCCTTTCTCTCCTCTAGGAATCCTCTACTCTAAGAAGCGGCGCCCGCTTCCCGTTGACGCCATTCCTTGATCTTGCTTGCGTGTGCTTGCGGGGGCTTTGTCCGTCCCTCCTTCCCGCGTCCCACACCCCCTCTATCTCTCCTCTCCTACGCTCCCCACCTTTCTCTCCTCTAGGAATCCTCTACTGTACGGAGCGGCGCCCGCGTCCCGTTGACTTCATTCGTTGATCTTGCTTGCGTGTGCTTTGTCCGTCCCACGTCCCACCCCCCCTCTCGCTCTTAACCTACACTCCCCCTTTCTCTCCTCTAGGAATCCTCTACTCTAAGAAGCGGCGCCCGTGTCCCGTTGACGCCATTCCTTGATCTTGCTTGCGTGTGCTTGCGGGGGGCTTTGTCCATCCCTCCGTCCCTCCGTCCCACGTCCCACCCCCCTCTCGCTCTTCTCCTACGCTCCCCCCCTTTCTCTCCTCTAGGAATCCTCTACTCTAAGAAGCGGCGCCCGTGTCCCGTTGACGCCATTCCTTGATCTTGCTTGCGTGTGCTTGCGGGGGCTTTGTCCATCCCTCCGTCCCACGTCCCACCCCCCCTCTCGCTCTTCTCCTACGCTCCCCCCTTTCTCTCCTCTAGGAATCCTCTACTCTAAGAAGCGGCGCCCGCGTCCCGTTGACTCCATTCGTTGATCTTGCTTGCGTGTGTTTGCGGGGGGCTTTGTCCGTCCCTCCTTCCCGCGTCCCACACCCCCTCTATCTCTCCTCTCCTACGCTCCCCACCTTTCTCTCCTCTAGGAATCCTCTACTGTACGGAGCGGCGCCCGCGTCCCGTTGACTTCATTCCTTGATCTTGCTTGCGTGTGCTTTGTCCGTCCCTCCGTCCCACGTCCCACCCCCCCTCTCGCTCTTCTCCTACGCTCCCCCCCTTTCTCTCCTCTAGGAATCCTCTACTCTAAGAAGCGGCGCCCGCGTCCCGTTGACTCCATTCGTTGATCTTGCTTGCGTGTGCTTGCGGGGGGCTTTGTCCGTCCCTCCTTCCCGCGTCCCACACCCCCCTCTATCTCTCCTCTCCTACCCTCCCCGCCTTTCTCTCCTCTAGGAATCATCTACTCTACGGAGCGGCGCCCGCGTCCCACAGCGCATGCACGTCCCCTCTCTCTCCTCCCATACGGTCCCCCCCCGCCCCCCGTCTTCTCCTCTAGGAATCCTCTTCTCTACAGAGCGGCGAGCATGACAGGTGGTGCGAGAGTTGCATACTCCGCTGCAATGCCCTCTCCCCATTTAGACTAAGAGGAGCTTCGCCCCTAAAATATTTAAATAGCACACCACGATGAGAAAGAAACACCGTCCCTCCTTCCCGCGTCCCACACCACCACAGTGCATGCGCGTCCCTCCCCCCTCTCTCTTTTACGCTCACCCCCCTTTCTCTCCTCTAGGAATCCTCTACTCTACAGAGTGGCGCCCGTGTCCCACGTACCCACAGCGCATGCGCGTCCTCTCCCCCCTCTCTACTCTAGGAATCCTCTACTCTACGGAGCCGCTCCCGCGTCCCACACCCCCCACAGCGCATGCATGTGCCCTCCCCCCTCTCTCTCCTCTCCTACGTTCCCCCCCCCTCCCACCCGTCCTTTCCTCTAGGAATCCTTTAGGGAGCGGCGCGCACGACAGGTGGTTTGACAGCTGCATACTCCACTGGGGGGCGCCACCGTAGTTCCGCGGTACGAAAATGACGGAGCGCGCCTCATTCTCTCTCCTGTGCAGCGCCGCGATGAGCGCCCGGACCGCTGCCGTGAAATGAGAACGGCGACGTTCTTCCCGCTCAAGCTAATTATCTCCCCGCTGCTTCGCATCCACACATGGTTCCCTTTAGCGGGAGATGGTGTAATTTTTTCTCCTGGACGCGACGAAAAGTCACCCCTCCTGTTACAATCGTGGTCGTGTTTGCCTCGGTGGATCAGTGGCTAGGGTGCACTGGTGCTGATTCGAAGGTCGCGGGTTCGATCCCGGCCGCGGCGGTCGCATTTCGATGGAGGCGAGATGGTCCGTGTACTGTACGATGTCAGTGCACATAAAGGACACCAAATGGTCAAAATTTCCGGAGCCCTCCACTACGGCGCCCCTTATAATCATATCGTGGTTGTGGAACGGAACACCCCTCATATTATTATTATTATTATTATTAATTCTGGTAGCGTTACAATCGAGTAAGTACGGTAGTTGGGTGTGCAGCGCTTTTTGTCGCACTAACGACGAACATTACAGTGTTACTCAGCCTTAAGTCATTCACATGCCACGTGCTTTCTTGCGGATGCAAGAAATGTGGCGCCATTGCAAGCTATGTTTACTTGCTATGTTTAAAATATGGTGACGAGATTATTCTGAGGCGAGTAGTAGGTATACATGTATGAGGGCACTTAGTTCTACTCGAAGCTCGTGGTACCACATCGATGAGTTACCGGAAAGTTTTTCGGCTCAAACGAGAACTATTCTTCTCAACGCTGTCGGCACAACTATGGAATTGTGCGAAAACTGGCAACACTGGCCTGGCAACATCGACAGAGCTCGGAAATCTTGAAATTATAAGCTTGTCATTGAATGTGCCGGTGCGCGACAAATACCGATCGTGGTATGTATGGGTTCCGAATGGCAGCACGGCGACGATCGATGAGGCTCAGAACATTTAGAATACATACATACATACATAACCCACCCACACAAACATATATATATATATATATATATATATATATATATATATATATATATATATATATATATATATATATATATATATATATATATATATATATGTGGGGGGTGGTATGTATGTATGTATGTATTAGACAGGCTGATGATGATGATGATGATGTAACGTATGAACAAGGCGATGGTAGGAGAAGCCGACGAAAAAGAAGTGCGCGTGCATTAGAATAAATGGATGGCATCTGAACCACGACGTGTTTCTGTTCTTTAACGTCACACAAGCCGACAGGATCGACCTCATCAACCTGCCATGGCTAGGCCAAAGCCTCCACTCAACATACCGAAGTACAAGGGAAGACCAGAAGACGTCCCCGTCGACAAGTGGCAACTCCTTTTCGACACGAAGGCGACCGAGGCATCATGGACACACCGCGATCGGGTCAGCCACTTCAGCGAATACATCGAAGGGGAAGCATTCAAGTGGTACCTGACAGAGATTTTCGGCAACGACGAGCCATGGGACGACATAAAGCGCGACATGCGAAATCGCTTTGCTACGACTGACGGAGATGCTTTTCGTCTCTTCATCCACTACCGGCTAAAAGGAGGGCAGACCATCAAGGACTACTACGACGAGAAAAAACGACTGGGCTCCTTGGCCGACCTTAAAGAGCACCACATCATTTCTGGACTGACTGACGGTGTTCCTCCTGATGTGGAACGGGCGCTCGCCGGACTGTCTTTCAACTCGTTATCAGAGTGGCTCGCCGCTGCCCAACGGGTCGAGACATCTTTAAGACGGGTGAGAGGAATTTCCGTTACTCGTACTCCCAGTACTACATCAAGAGCTCCACGTCTCTTCAGCAGACCGCAGCAGCCAACATTGACTTCTCGACCGCGTGTCCCCCCAAAATGAATGTAGATATTGCTCAGCTGCTGGTTTCCCACGACAGTTTCATTGGCACAACAAAATGTCCGCGCCGCCGCAATGTGTCCGCAATTGAGACTACACCGGGAAACGAGGAGAGCGACCCAGAGTTTCATTAATACAGTTCGATGCTCTCATCAACGGAAGGCCAGTAACTGCAATTCTTGATAAAGGAGTAACAATTACTTGTATCTGTGAAGATGTGTACAAACAGCTCAAGCTATAGTTGATGAGAGACTCCAGCATCATGGTGCAGCAAGTTACTTCAAGCATTCGAACTTTGGGTCGCGTAAACATTCAATTGCAAATTGGGAATGTCACAAAGAAAGTTTATGTACACGTTCTGCGAGGCATTAGAACACAATTAATTCTTGGCCTAGACAGCGCTTCGTACTTCAATCTTTCTGTAAATTTGGAAAGCCAGTCAGTAACACAAGGACGTGAATATTTGAACCTGTCGAATCACAATGAAAAGAAAACCACTAAAGCACCGTTGATGAGAACCCTAAATTCAGAAAACTTGCCAGAACATGAATCAGCAGTGCTCGACTCTCTTTTAAATAAGTATGACGAGATCTCCTCGAAATCCCAGACAGATATTGGATGCATCACTACTGAGCAACATAGGATTGCACTTACCAATGCTGTCCCTATTCATCGAGCACCATACAGATGTTTACAGGCCGACAAAGCGGAAATTAACAAACAAGTTGACGCCCTCATTAAGCAAAATGTTGTGAGGCCTTCGTTGTCGCCCTATGCCACACCGGTCATCTTAGCGGAAAAGAAAGGCGAAGGACGTACTCGTCTATGTATTGACTACCGCAAGCTGAACGCCATAACGGTACCCGACTATCAACCAATTCCACGTATAGATGGCATTCTGGACCCCTTGGGAAGGGCGAAATTTTTCACTGCGCTAGATGTAACGTAGGGATACTGGCATGTCCGAATGCATCCCGACGACGTTCAAAAAACTGCGTTTGTCACGACTAATGGCCATTATGAGTGGTTGGTAATGCCGTTCGGGTTAAAGAACGCTCCGGCTACATTTGAAAGAGCCATGAAATCAATAATAGCCAAACATCAGCTCACTATTGTTAGCAATTACTTTGACGATGTGGTCGTATACTCGGAGACATTTGACGATCATATAAGACACCTCGAGGCACTTTTGAAAGCTCTTAAAGACGAGAACGTAAAACTGAAACGGAAAAACTGCCAATTTGCAAGATCCAGCATTGAATACTTGGGCCACAAAATTTCACAAGGAATAGTGACACCTAAGCCAAGTAACGTGGCTGCAATACTCAAATTTCCGACACCTAAACGAGAGAAAGACCTCAAGCGTTTCCTGGGCACTGTAAACACTTACCGTCAGTACATCCCTCATTTCAGCGACATCGCTCTACCACTCACGAAACCTACTCCACAAAGGAATCAAGTGGACGTCGGACAGATCAATGCGAGCAAGATTTTCGGGAACTGAAGGAGCGCATAATTGAAGAACCGGTGCTTCGCATATACGACACTTCGAGACCATGTACTGTGTACTGTGATGCATCTGGCGAAGGCATTGGTGCAGTGCTGAAGCAACCTGACGACAAAGGCAAGGAACATCCCGTTGCCTATTACTCCCGCAAACTACTTAAGCACGAGGTAAATTATGCTATTACAGAAAGAGAATGCCTTGCCATTATAGATGCTATTGATAAATGGCATTGCTACCTTCATGGAAAGCCATTCACTGTTGTAACGGGATCACTCTGCACTACAGTGGCTGAAGAATATTAAGAATCCTCAAGGTCGTCTCTTCCGGTGGTCGTTGAAACTATCGATGTATCAAGTAAACATCAGACATCAAAAGGGCATAAGCAACGTCGAAGCAGATGCACTCTCCAGAGCCCCAATAGTTCAACTTCTGTCCCACGATGAACTTCAACGATGCAGCAATGAGCGCCCAAAAGGAACGTATTCATTAGAAAACAACGTAGTCATCGTCAAAAGAAAAGGACTAAGGAAGATCTATGTGCCCCATGAACTACGCCCAACCATTCTTAAGAACGCACATCAACATTTTGGGCATGTCGAAGTGAAGAAGACACTATCACTCTTGTTGCCGCAATATTATTGGCCGGATTTGGTAACCGATGTTGCCACCTACATTCGGCATTGTGATACATGCCAGAGATGCAAGAAGACGAAAACAAAGAAGTATGGGACACTTGAATCCCTGCCTCCTGCTGAAGAGCCTTTTGACCTTTTTTGCGAAGGACACCATTGGGGGGATTTTGTGGATATGACTCATCAAAAAGGTTTATCCCACTTGGTTATTGACCATGCTACTCGCTACGTATGGGCGTTCGCCCATAAAAGTGAGAACAGCGACGCCTACATCTCATGCTTAAAAACCATTTTTGCTGCCGGAAAACCACGGAAGTTCCTTTCAGATCGTGGGCCAGGATTCACTGCAGGAAAATTAAAACAGTTTCTAAAACATAACCGAACACACCAACTCTCCACCTCATCTCATCATCCGCAATGCAATGGTATGAACGAGCGGACAAACCAGACCATCGTAACCAGACCTTAAGTGCAAGATCAATGACGAGCCACAGAAGTGTTGGACTAAGCTGCTGTCGGAGGTAATAGACGAATACAACAGAACGCCTCACGAAGTTACCGGCTACGCACCGTCCTTCCTGATGTATGGAATTCCATCTTATCCAACTGTACTGAAACAGCGAGAACAAACGGTGGAAGAAGCGCGGAAAGCTGCTGTTAATAATTCTATCACCTACAATTGGAACAAAGTAATCTATGATAATAAATTTCTTCCGACTGAGTTCCAAGTCGGTGACTTCGTCCTTTACGAGACACCATGGCATCCCAACAACGGCAAACTGAGTTCCGTCATGGAAGGTCCCTACAAGATTCTACGCAGTCTCACCAGTGAACTATGAGATCAACCGCTCTGTGTTGCCCTTAGGTATAAACTCGGACATTGCTCATGTTAGCAAACTACGACGTTATTTTGTACCTTCTGAACTGAGACTTTCTCGAGGGGAGGGGGAAGAGTGTAACGTATGAACAAGGCGATGGTAGGAGAAGCCGACGAAGTGCGCGTGCATTAGAATAAATGGATGGCATCTGAACCACGACGTATCTCTGTTCTTTAACGTCATATATATATATATATATATATATATATATATATATATATATATATATATGCAGATTGGACTATATACCCTCTATAAGCTAGACGGTCAACATGAGTGCCAGACGGCCTTGCCCGTTGAATATTCTCTATTAAACTTTGAAGCAACTGTTTCAGGCTACGTTGGTATTGTAAACTCAGAGGGTCCCTTATGAATTCACTTAAGACTCTCAGTCAATGTAACGATGCTGAATGAAACGCGGTGCAAGCGACAGCATTCGCTATCGCTTGCACCGCGTTTTTGGGCCATTTAATGGTGGCCAATTGAATTCTGCCCGGGATTTGTCGTTGCTTATGTCTGTTGGAATTAATGCAGATTACGCGTATTGCGTGAAAAAGACGAGACATGTGACATGTATGACAGCACTCTGACATGGCTGCTTACTAGTACATCTCAATTTTTTTTAAAGGCTGGCAGATTTAAAAGCCATGGATTACGCCATGCCAAATGCATAGCTGAAAGCACGCTTGCCATCCTTAGAACCATTAAGAATTATCGCAGAGGTCAGCGAGCTAACGCTAATCGTCAACGCGACGCTTTTGCAAACTCAATAAATAACGCACGAAGCCTGCGCCATCTTTTGCTAAAGTATGCATGCGTATGTTATTTCTGAGACGACCTAATGGATGAATAAAAGCGGCTGAACCTTTCATAATATTAGTGATGGTCTGAATATTAATTTAGCGGTCTATCCTTGAGCACCAGGATAGCTAATGGCAGTGCTGTTAAACCAGACGTTAAACCACGCAAGAAAAAGCTTCCGAACAAGTTCCTGCCTGAAATGCTAAGCCTGTGCACACGCTGCATATTCTGCATCCAGCTCTTTTTTTTTTTTTTTTTAATTTGTTAGGGCGTTGGTTCTTTGGAATCCACGAGTGTCGGGTATAAGCTTATGAGTTAAGTGCTTTTTTTTGCGCGCACTAAAAGGCTGCTTTACTTAACAAATTGTAATTTATTACTCCCGTGGTAATCCACCTACGCCTTATCTACTCAGTTAAAAAAAAAAAGAAGGTGTGCTCCCAGGGATCTTTCTGGTAGCTCACCTCCGTAGCGGGCTCTAAGCGGATTGATGGAGCCCATTTCGACCCAACCGCATTCACTATACGCTGAGCTCAGGAGACTCTTGAATTATATATGCACCGGACCACATAAACCTGCATTACGTTAACGCAGCGGAGACCTTAAGCACGGGTAGTAACACACTACTTTGCTCTTGTAAGCTTCTTGCATCTTCAAGAGGGGCTAAATAAATTAAATACATTATTCAGCACCGTCCCTTGTTTTCGGCGTTTCGGGAGCGAGCTTGTCTTTTTTGGTTTGCTGTTTTTTACCCCTCAGTGAATAACAGATTACACTGGAGAGGCGGCAGACAGAAAAGGATCTAATGGCACCAAGGTACTCCACGTTGTTGATATGTTCAGCGTGCCACTGAAATTGTTTTTTAAAAGTCTGTATATTACATTAACAAAGCACTTAAAGCAGCATAGCAATAACACACTTTTGAAGGCTGACATAGTGATGCAGGCTGCCAGGAAGTACAATTCATATTTAATGGCACGGCGAGGAAGCGTGTGAAAGCTGTTCTCACGGGTTACATTACTTAATAAGTAATTGACCCTAACGCATCAACGAAACGCCACGATGACACGAATACACTTCACCAAAATGGGCTTGTTTACTAAGGTCACAAGCTGGAGTGTGTTTTGTTGAAGCGCATCCGTTTTTCGAGTGAGGGATGCCTCAATATCTCTCGAAAATACTCATAGCTGTCTTCGGGAGTTTACGAAAACAAGCACATGTAGCTAAACAAGGCGGTATGGTATGAATGAGGCGGGTTCGATACCGGGAGCGGCGATCGCATTTAGGTGGAGGTGAAATACTCGAGGATCATGCACTGTGAGTTGTTACTGCACGTTAATAACCCCAGATGTTCGAATATATGGAGCCCTCCGATGCAGCATCTTCATAACCTGAGTTGCTTTTGGACATTCAGCCCCAGAAACTAACCAACTAAATTAGTTAGCAGAGTTTTGTAGGTGCGAAGCTCCTTGGAGTCTCGGCTCGTTGGCGCCGAATGTCTTCACGGTGCGTCATGTAGTCACGATCCATCATAAACGGGTATGTGTCACAAAAACTGTGGGTAAATCCCACTGCTCGCTACCGGTCCACTAAAAACGAAGAAGGCAACAGTTAGCTCATCAAATGTCGACGACGTTAGTGGAGCTGTAACACCCTTCCCTACATGCCGTAGTGAATTGAAACCGGGTACGTAGAGAAGAAGATGAAGAAGACGAAGCATGTTAGGCTAAGCTGCATTCCGACGCAGTTTTCCGACGACGTTAGCGGAGCTGTAACACCTTTCCCTACATGCCGTAGTGAATTCAAAGCTTCCCTACATGCCGTAGTGAATTGAAACCGGGTACGTAGAAAAGAAGATGAAGCACGTGAGGCTAAGCTGCATTCTGACGCAGTTTTCCGACGACGTTAGTGGAGCTGTAACACCCTTCCCTACATGCCGTAGTGAATTGAAACCGGGTACGTAGAGAAGAAGATGAAGAAGACGAAGCACGTTAGGCTAAGCTGCATTCCGACGCAGTTTTCCGACGACGTTAGCGGAGCTGTAACACCTTTCCCTACATGCCGTAGTGAATTGAAACCGGGTACGCAGAGAAGAAGATGAAGAAGACGAAGAACGTTAGGCTAAGCTGCATTCCGACGCAGTTTTCCGACGACGTTAGCGGAGCTGTAACACCTTTCCCTACATGCCGTAGTGAATTCAAACCTTCCCTACATGCCGTAGTGAATTGAAACCGGGTACGTAGAGAAGAAGATGAAGAAGACGAAGAACGTTAGGCTAAGCTGCATTCCGACGCAGTTTTCCGACGACGTTAGCGGAGCTGTAACACCTTTCCCTACATGGCCGTAGTGAATTCAAACCTTCCCTACATGCCGTAGTGAATTGAAACCGGGTACGTAGAGAAGAAGATGAAGAAGACGAAGCACGTGAGGCTAAGCTGCATTCTGACGCAGTTTTCCGACGACGTTAGTGGAGCTGTAACACCCTTCCCTACATGCCTGTAGTGAATTGAAACCGGGTACGTAAAGAAGAAGAGGAAGAAGACGAAGCACGTTAGGCTAAGCTGCATTCCGACGCAGTTTTCCGACGACGTTAGTGGAGCCGTAACACCTTTCCCTACATGCCGTAGTGAATTGAAACCGGGTACGTAGAGAAGAAGATGAAGAAGACGAAGAACGTTAGGCTAAGCTGCATTCCGACGCAGTTTTCCGACGACGTTAGCGGAGCTGTAACACCCTTTCCCTACATGCCGTAGTGAATTCAAACCTTCCCTACATGCCGTAGTGAATTGAAACCAGGTACGTAGAGAAGAAGATGAAGAAGACGAAGCACGTTAGGCTAAGCTGCATTCCGACGCAGTTTTCCGACGACGTTAGTGGAGCTGTAACACCCTTCCCTACATGCCGTAGTGAATTGAAACCAGGGTACGTAGAGAAGAAGATGAAGAAGACGAAGCACGTTAGGCTAAGCTGCATTCCGACGCAGTTTTCCGACGACGTTAGCGGAGCTGTAACACCCTTTCCCTACATGCCGTAGTGAATTCAAACCTTCCCTACATGCCGTAGTGAATTGAAACCAGGGTACGTAGAGAAGAAGATGAAGAAGACGAAGCACGTGAGGCTATGCTCCATTCTGAGGCAGTTTTCCGACGACGTTAGTGGAGCTGTAACACCCTTCCCTACATGCCGTAGTGAATTGAAACCGGGTACGTAAAGAAGAAGAGGAAGAAGACGAAGCACGTTAGGCTAAGCTGCATTCCGACGCAGTTTTCCGACGACGTTAGTGGAGCTGTAACACCCTTCCCTACATGCCGTAGTGAATTGAAACCATGTACGTAGAGAAGAAGATGAAGAAGACGAAGCACGTTAGGCTAAGCTGCATTCCGACGCAGTTTTCCGACGACGTTAGTGGAGCTGTAACACCTTTCCCTACATGCCGTAGTGAATTCAAACCTTCCCTACATGCCGTAGTGAATTGAAACCGGGTACGTAGAGAAGAAGATGAAGAAGACGAAGCATGTAAGGCTAAGCTGCATTCCGACGCAGTTTTCCGACGACGTTAGTGAAGCTGTAACACCCTTCCCTACATGCCGTAGTGAATTCAAACTTTCCCTACATGCCGTAGTGAATTGAAACCGGGTATGTAGAGAAGAAGACGAAGAAGACGAAGCACGTTGGGCTAAGCTGCATTCCGACGCAGTTTTCCGACGACGTTAGTGGAGCTGTAACACCCTTCTCTACATGCCGTAGTGAATTGAAACCGAGTACGTAGAGAAGATGCTGAAGAAGACGAAGCACGTTAGGCTAAGCTGCATTCCGACGCAGTTTTCCGACGACGTTAGTGGAGCTGTAACACCCTTCCCAACATGCCGTAGTGAATTGAAACCGGGTACGTAGAGAAGAAGCTGAAGAAGACGAAGCACGTTAGGCTAAGCTGCATTCCGACGCAGTTTTCCGACGACGTTAGCGGAGCTGTAACACCTTTCCCTACATGCCGTAGTGAATTCAAACCTTCCCTACATGCCGTAGTGAATTGAAACCGGGTACGTAGAGAAGAAGATGAAGAAGACGAAGCACGTTAGGCTAAGCTGCATTCCGACGCAGTTTTCCGACGACGTTAGTGAAGCTGTAACACCCTTCCCTACATGCCGTAGTGAATTGAAACCGAGTACGTAGAGAAGAAGCTGAAGAAGACGAAGCACGTTAGGCTAAGCTGCATTCCGACGCAGTTTTCCGACGACGTTAGTGGAGGTGTAACACCCTTCTCTACATGCCGTAGTGAATTGAAACCGAGTACGTAGAGAAGAAGCTGAAGAAGACGAAGCACGTTAGGCTAAGCTGCATTCCGACGCAGTTTTCCGACGACGTTAGTGGAGCTGTGCACCCTTCTCTACATGCCGTAGTGAATTGAAACCGAGTACGAAAAGAAGAAGCTGAAGAAGACGAAGCACGTTAGGCTAAGCTGCATTCCGACGCAGTTTTCCGACGACGTTAGTGGAGCTGTAACACCCTTCCCTACATGCCGTAGTGAATTCAAACTTTCCCTACATGCCGTAGTGAATTGAAACCGGGTATGTAGAGAAGAAGATGAAGAAGACGAAGCACGTTAGGCTAAGCTGCATTCCGACGCAGTTTTCCGACGACGTTAGTGGAGCTGTGCACCCTTCTCTACATGCCGTAGTGAATTGAAACCGAGTACGTAGAGAAGAAGCTGAAGAAGACGAAGCACGTTAGGCTAAGCTGCATTCCGACGCAGTTTTCCGACGACGTTAGTGGAGCTGTAACACCCTTCTCTACATGCCGTAGTGAATTGAAACCGAGTACGTAGAGAAGAAGCTGAAGAAGACGAAGCACGTTAGGCTAAGCTGCATTCCGACGCAGTTTTCCGACGACGTTAGTGGAGCTGTAACACCCTTCCCTACATGCCGTAGTGAATTGAAACCGGGTACGTAGAGAAGATGAAGAAGGCGAAGCACGTTAGGCTAACTGCATTCCGACGCAGTTTTCCGATGACGTTAGCGGAGCTGTAACACCCTTCCCTACATGCCGTAGTGAATTGAAACCGGGTACGTAGAGAAGAAGATGAAGAAGACGAAGCACTTTAGGCTAAGCTGCATTCCGACGCAGTTTTCCGATGACGTTAGCGGAGCTGTAACATGCCCTACATGCCGTAGTGAATTGAAACCGGGTACGTAGAGAAGAAGATGAAGAAGACGAAGCACGTTAGGCTAAGCTGCATTCTGACGCAGTTTTCCGACGATGTTAGTGGAGCGGAAACACCCTATCCTACGTGCTCGGTTTCAGGCTTGGCACCACGAGCGGCTCATCAAATAAATCTCTCTGAAAACGCTGCATGCTTTGCCCCTCCCCAGCGTTTTAATATATATTATATCTGGGGTGTTTCGTGCCAAAACCACGGTATGATTATGAGGCACGTCGTAGCAGAGGCCTCGGGAAATTTCGACCATCTAGCCTTCTTTTGCGTGCACTGATATCGCATAGTACACAGGCCTCTAGCATTTAGCTTCCATCGACATGCGGCCGCTGCCGTCGGGATCAAACCCGCGAACTTCGAGTCGTGGCTGATACCTGCCTGCCGCAACCATGTCAATGCGATAAAAAGTGGAGTGGCGAAGCGCCGCTTGCCGCGCCGTGTTAAGTGTCCGCAGAAAACACAGCAAGTCTGTAACTAAAATAAGATTCAGCGAAGGTATAGCGACGGAGCTCCGCCTGCCAGACATGGTAAGACTGAAGTCTGTTGCACTCAAAAGCTCGGCCAAACCGCGCCAGCGCCTTCTGGTCCCGACCGTCGCTGTTAGACACAGAGCTGGCTCCGAAAACCTCGCCATAAACTTACGCACTAGAATTTCATCTGCACTGTTCGTAGATTCGGGCGATATTTTCACAGGAATCTGAGACGTACACACGACCAATTACTGAAATTCAGGCGCGCGAGTTTTTTTACTAAACGCCCCCCTTACAAAGACTGTAATCGTAGTCAGGAAGCGTAGAAGCGCATAAAGATATAGTCTATTGGCGCTTAAGTGAAAGAACACTCAGAGATCTGCAGCTGGTTAGCGAGGTGAAAGAAAAAAATAAACAAGTTATAAATGGCGACACAACGCTAATTCAGTGTGTTTATTTTGTATTCGTTTATTAAATGCATAAGCTCAGCCGCATCCAATATGGCGGTGGCTTCTAAAGATGGTAAGACTGCACTCTACGCAAGAAAGAGGTATTGCGGTACAGAATATTCATTACGCCTCATTGTGGACAGTACAAGGGGTGAGCTCCTAGACCTACTTCGGGATGAGCCTTCTCAGTTCCGAAGGGACTTGGCTAATGAGTTTCCGCAAAGAGGATGACTCTGGCCTCATTCAACCTAACTTGCGAGGTCGCATGGCGCTAGATCAACAAGCCTGTCTTCCGTGTCCAAGTTTGAAGTGCTCTTTAAATAACGAGCCACTGCATCACTTCGTAAAACGCCATAAACCGATGCTTACTGGAACGAAGACATCGCTAGAAGAGGTGCGCAATAAAGATGTTTAATGCATTTTTCATCCTGCCACCTGTATGTTCGCTCCCACCGCCAGTCTCACCTTCCACTCTTGTCATTTCATTTCCCGTTGCATCATTATTTCCTTGATAATCATTAAAGAGGAAGGTAAGAGAGGAAATGCCCCTCAAAGTACACTAATACTTATTACCGGTCATGCATTAAGACAAGAGGGTCCCCTGCATAAGATCAGACATCTTGCTTCAACAGCTTAGTATGCGCAATGCATAAGAATCCAGATTTTTTAGACATGGTTTAAACATTGTATTTCTCTGATGCTGTATTGTTTCGTATGAACGCAATTGTATTTCGCTACTTGTCAGGCTAGTGTTGGGCTTTCGATGTTTGTGGCAGCTGTGTAAAACGGACTAATTTACTTTACAAAATTTTTGTCCTAGTGCTGATGACATCCGAGTGCTTTGAAATAAACTTTTAAAACGCGATCGTCACACAATAGTTACGCAGAGAAAACAAACAGCTTCAGATTTCGTCCTCCTAAAATTTTTACACTTACAAGCGGATTTCCGCACTATATGGCATTCATTGCTTCGTACTGTGACGCATCGCTTCATATTGCATGTTTCGTTGGAACTTGAACGTTAAAATGAATCAAAATCCGAATACTTGACTGCGCATGAATGTTTCGGCAATCCCTTAGAGAGGCATGGTGCTTCAAAAAAACGTAAGAAACTATGCCCGGCGTGAACGGCCTGCAAAGATACAGTAACTTAGTCGTTACGACACTGCTACTTCGCCCGTGTTTCTGGCAGTTTCGCTCTGGACCCCCCCCCCCTCCTCGTTCACACTGCAACGACACTGAGCCTGGGATTAGGACGCCTTCCGCTAATGGACTGTGTGGCTCTCACTCCATCACTGCGGACGCAACCGTGAAACGCGATTCGCCTTCTCGGTCACGTCAGCGGAATCTTATAAAAACGCCAGCGTCTTGCGAGAGGATTTAGGAGGCGTCGTCCTCGGGCCCCCTCCGGGAAAAAACACGGGTCGCGGAGTATTTTCTTCTTACTAGCCCGAGACCGCGGTTGCGACAACTTTGAACTGGCTCACGTTATGTTGCTTTCAGTGTCTCGTAGTGGTATTAACAGTAGGCTGTTTTCTCACCGCAGTACTCAAGCTTATTTCGGCCGCCAAAGTACTCTGTAAAGGTTATATGCTGTACGTCCAAGTAAAATTGAGTAAGCGGCTCGCGCCGTTTCCTATAAAACGCAAGAAAAGTTGTGTTTGCAGGTGTCTGGGTCTTTTGTGGTGTCTAGGCTTCTTTCTTGTATCCGTGTTTGCAAGCCCAGTCTTTTAGAGTGAATTACGATACGTTACTTTTTCTGCGCCATTTCGATGAGTGTCGTCCTCGCCAGACATTTTCAGGCGGTGGTGAGTCTTGCTCCAGAAAAAAAGAACATAAAAAAAAACAAAAAAAACCTCCTGGCCTGCGCCAAAACAGAGCACAAACACGTCATCGGCTGGAGGAGTGGCCTTCATAGAGCCTGTTGCAAACTCATGGGGCAACTAGTGCCAGCACAGTTGCGAGATGACAGCTATACCATAGTCATCGTCAAATTGCGAAGTAGTGAGAGACCCACTACGCGTTGGTAAGGCGATTTGCGCAACCACGTAGCTTCAATATTTCCTGATGGTGCCGCTGATGGATGGTGAAGAATTCTTGAACAGACTTTTGCTATGGGTGGAAAGTTTTAAACAATCCCAATTGTAATGTCATTCAGATTGTGTCACGCCTGGTGCAATTTCATCCTTTTTCCACGTAATTTGTTTTTATTAATGCGATTCCTCGTTCGACATGGTGCGTTAGTACGGTCTCTTTGTGTAGGAGTTTCAAGCACTCGCGTGGCTCCGCGGTAGAATACTTAACTGCTGTGTAGCGTGCCTCCATCGACTACCGACCACTCGGACCCTGCTTTTTTGTGATTGTGCGCGATAGATGCGACGGACAATTACACCACCGACATCAGCTGTTGTTGGAAGCTCATAACAGTTGACGCTGAAAAATAAAGCTAAACATGGTTCAAGCGGGAATCGAACACAGGCACTTGGCGCGGTAGTCGACTATTTTACCAAAGAGCCCCAGTAGTAGCGGAAACTTTTCCCGAAGTACCCTTGCAGGGCGTTATTTTGGGCAGCGAATCACGTTAACAGATATAATATTCTGTGGCAGAAGAGTAATATCACACCAGGATTCACACAATATGAATTGCGCAACAAGTGGGTAGTGTAAAGCTTCCCATGCAATACAAAGGGCCCAGGCATACTTATTCATCATCATCGGCCTCAACATCAAACAAGTGTGCGCCTACGTATGTGCTCGTATTGGCTCATTCGACGCCTAGAGGCACCTAGCCATTTCGCAAAGTGGTGAAGTATGGCGCAGTGGGACACTTCCCTACTTGGAAAAATTGCACCGTAGTGGGTACCGCGGAAGTGCACTTGTAGTAGTTACCCTAAGAGTGTTTACAACAGGCTCTCGACAGTGTTTACAACTGGCACTCCAGCTTACAGTGTGACTCTGCTGTGCGTTCCGCGCTGTTCTGGCGTTTCTTACTGAACTTAGGACCAGTAGCTTCCTTTATGCTTTGAGATATATGACGGAATAAAGAAAGAAAAGAACAACAAGGAGGAAATAAAACTGTGATATATATCTGTAACAGTTGGCCTAGCAAATTATCTCTGCGCTTTCTATGAAGTCATGACTTTCCGAGTTCGCAACGCTAATTGCACAAAGTGACCTTGAGATCACTCGCACTGTTCCATCGTTTCGTATGCCTTCGTGCTTTAGCGCTGTGCAGTTACATTATAATTACACGAATTGCTCACAGGAATCCCAGCCCCCCGAGTTTCTTGTATTACAGCAACAAATCTACAGCAAAAAAAAAAAAGCGAATTTGCCCAAACCGAAAATCTCGTGCTGTCATCATTTGTAGTACATGATATGGTGCCACATCAGTTGAATTTTTACGTGGGAGTACGGTTTATACTGAGCCGTGGAAACATCAATAGCGACAAACTTTAATTACAGGCAACTTCCTACTAGCAAGTGGTTTATAGACACACTGTTATGACCGGACGCCTGGGCCGACGGAGGAGCGGCGTTCTCTGTTCTACGAACAAGTCGCCAGGGGCTGCTGAGCAGGCGCTCAAACACGTGTATTGTCCTTCCTAGCCGGGAAGTGAGGCGTCGTGCAGTCCGACGTGCAAGGTGTTCGACGAGACGACCGCAGTGGTTTCCGGTCGCGACACCTTTCTTGAGGGGGACAACGAGCGTCAGCACGGATGACAACCCACCCGCTAATTGAGCGGAGGGTTACTTCGAGGCGGCGTGCCTTTTGATGCGCCACGTAGTACGAGCGTGGGACCCCTCATCCTGCGGCGTTGACACGTCACGACCGGTGCCACTGGTGCAATGCTGTGGCAACACCCCAGTCGGCACGTGGACCTGGGCGGGTGTGGGCGGCACCGTCGGAAGTGGCGTGTGTCGCGTGATTGGATAGCGCAATTTGGAGCCGTTCCCCCATCTAGGGATCTGGGGAAAAGGGACTCTTTATAATCAGTCCCCCGCGGGCTCCTTGGGGAGCTTCCGACGGGCCTTCGGCATGAGATCATCATGACGTAGCGAAGTATTCGTCTTGTAACGAAATGCTTGCCATGTAAATACTGTAATTAAACCTCTGTACAGTTTCCCTCAGTCTCTTCATGCTACCTCGACATCTTCCTCCCGGGTCTCCGGTGCCTACAAAGGCCGGTCGCAACAACTGGGGTCAGCTGCGGGATACCACGATCTGTATCTCGAGCTGCGACACCCCGCATCGCCACAACACTACGTAAACTGACGTAGGGCCATACTTGCTATGGACGTTGCTTTGTTGCAGACTAGAGCTCGGTTTCGCATCTCGATCACGGCGGACGAATTTAATTAAAGGAGTACTGACACGAATTATAAATAGCTGAGGACTGTTGCTCTAAATAAAAACACGAGTTTCGAGAACCCTAAAAAGAGTATTGAGGTGCCTGGGGATGCATCGCATATATTTTTACTACCGCGACCTTAAAAAGTCACTTTCGGTTTTGATGTCGAGGGGGGCGGCTTCCCCGTGATGCGTCATGGCCGGGTGACGTCACTGGGAGACAGCAATTCGCGACGTACTAGCGGCAGATCTGCCATCTGCTTCGTGGTACACGTTAAGAACAATGAGTTCATTGTCTTTAACAACCCCGACAGTCATCTCTGTGATTTAGTCTGCATGCAGGACGCAGAGTTCGCAAACTCAGTGGGACTGTGTTGACTCGTCGGGATAGTGTCCATTGCGGTGGGGCTGGCTTGCTGATGCTCAGCGACGAAAACTTTAAAATGAAACAAAATATTTTATACGTGTTGGCTGACTCCGGCGTGTGGAGAGTGTTAACACTGCATACCAAGGAAACCAAAAATGCCGCTTTTGCGATATCTCAAAATCCTGTCAGCACACCTTTAAGGGTGAAGCGTAGAAAACACTCGTGTGTTTAGGATTTAGGGGCACGTTAGTGTTTTCCAGGTTTCCGAAATTACCTCAAGGTTATGTACATCATATGGACTGTTTCGCCACAAAATACACCGTAATACCTTTTATAGGAACATCAAGTAAAATATGAATAAAGCTCTCTGTGCTGCGACGAAATCTATGAATACGTCTGAGACACAAGAGTTCTGTTCGTAGGTGAAACTGTGCTACCTCAGAATTTCAGAACAAAAGTTGCTTGAAACACTAGACTGGTGTAGATCAGGGCAAACACGTAAGAGAGCACTGTCTTACGAAATAATGGAAACAAATAATATAACTTCAGTAATAAGTTCTCGCAGGCCACATTTACTCTTCCCGCCATGACGCCACCTCCCTGGCACGAAGAGAAGAAAGAAACTGTGAGAATAAATACATGACGCCGGAGAATTGCCTGAATTAACGAACCAATAAACTGTGGGAACTTCGTACTTTCCTGAAGAGAAAGGAAAAGGAAAGTTCGATTAAGCAGCTAAGTGAAATTGCTCCAGAATTCTTCATAGAAATGCTTAAATTTCTAAAACCAGGGCTTGCTGAGGTTAATTAGTCTATAGGTATTTTCAAATCGCACGCATAAATGTGTTACAAAGAAAGTCGTGTATACAGCAAAGAAGACAAAGCGACGTTGTATTTGATATATGTTCCTACATAACTGCACATGTTAATATCACAGAGATCTCAAGTATATCCGAACATTGAACATTACATCAGTCATTGTTTTAGAAGGTAGGAAAAGACTCAGTGAGGCGGTGTTTTGCCTTTAGCCTCGATTCCTCGATTTGCACGCGACGAAGCGGAATAACGTCCTATTATCAGAAATTTCTTTTTCCTCTTCGCACTGACAATGCTCCTACTTTGATTACCGCCCCTCTGTCATCCAACCAAATGGCCAATAACCGCTCACTCGTCTAATTTTATTAAAAAGAAACACTTCAAGAATTCTTGTCCGATCACATTGTCGGCTATCTGGCCTTACAGTTTTATCGCAAAAGGGCTGCTCTGGCAGCACCCGCTCTTCAACGAATGGGCTTGGATTTGACGATCGACGGCGTTTTCCTACTCTAGGTTTTTTCGCCTTCAACTACAGGCTTTGGGCAAATTGGTTTTCTCCCAGCCACCTCCCATATCTCCCTTCTTGTTCCAAGCGAGATATTCCTTCTCTGGGTGCCTCGTCTCTCTCAGAACGGCACAGCGTTGTCCGCTCAACTGTGGCGAATTGTCTCTTTTATTTCTTCTTTCTTCATTCCTATCTAAGTTTTTCCAATCCATTTATCATGTCCATTTCTATTATTTTAAATATTAATATGTAACCTTTCTCACTAACCCAACCGAATGTTGTCCGATTTCCATGATTTGGTGTACGCTTCACCGGCACTTAAAAAAAAAAAGACATGCTTTCGTCACATCGGCATTATGCTGCCATCACGTTTATTAGGCACATAGCTGAAATAATTGCTACAATTGTGCACTTCACATAAGAATCCGGAGTCGCATTCGCAAAGAAGTTCCTTACTTTTCAATTATTTTTAGGATGGGCACAAGGACACTGTCAAGATACGTCATCCCCGAAGGTGGCTGGATGATAAAGAGCTGCAAGTTCGAACTAAGGAAGCCTCAGTCAATTTCAACCAGAACGTTTTTCTTTTTTTTTGGCTCGTACAAATTAATGGACACTGTTATTGACTGCTGTTATTATGCCTCATTTTTAAAAAAAGCTTGCATATCGCAATTTGAATTAATTATCATTCAAAATATACCCAATCTTCGTTTACGAGTATGTTGGCACTTCTTAGAATGACCCGGTTTCCCCAGAAATATACCTAACATTTCATGGTTGTGCATAACGGTTTTGAGCTCAGAGTATAAGTATCCCGAGCTGTTGAATCATGCAACAAAAAAAAAAAAAAGAACTTGGAAGTTTAGCGGTCATCCTGTTGCCTGTGTTTCCTTCTTCGCTGTTGCCTCTTTACTTCATGCTCAAACTGAGCTGCGCAATTCCAATACGATATTATAATGCACCAACTTGCCCAATATGCAGTACTTGTTGAGCTCAGAGGGCAATAAACAACGCCTTTAAAAATTATTCATGCTTTATTATATAACAAATACTTGTTAGGTATAATTATCGAAGGTTCTCCTAAATAACTAATACAATGTTATTTACATATTCACAGTAACGGTTTCCAAAATTTTTTTGAAACCTAATAATTCAAGATAGGGTTTAATTAAAGACATTACGCGAGCAAAGCCCATATTATTATCGCAAATGCGCAGTGTAAAAGCTGCGATACAGAACAATAACACAATTTAATAATAAAATGATCGCCATCTCCCTAAGTTTTTTTACATCAACTGTGGCAAGCTGACTTTTCTCCTGTCCAGAAAGACAGTTTCAGAAGTAACAAGAGATGGGCTTGACGTAGTTACCGGGAATTCTATTAAGCGCTGATCCCCTAATTAGGATTCGCCATTCAAGTGTGTTGGAGCTTTAGAGTGAAATCACTAAGCAGGAAAAAAAGAGGAAAGCTCCCACGGGGAAGAAATTGTTAGAGCAAAAAGACCGAACTTAAGGAGACAAATGTTTCAATCAGGATTTCCCCATTAAGCGGCTTACCGCAGGGAGCCCTACCAGGAGTTGAGCGTTGGTATAGTGAATGATAAGCCGGTGAAAGGAGATTATTTCCATAATCCGGGGTTTTGCGACTTCTCCTAGACTTTAAGGGTCTCTAACGGATAGATAACGCCTATATCTTGAGGCAGTAGGCGGCGTCGTGACCGCACGCGTCGTCGTTAAGTCATTAATTTGCCCGGTGGGATCAAGGAAAGTGATTTGCCGATGTATAGGTTATACTAAGTAGCCCAAAGTTTGGCGAAGCTCAGTAGATAAGAGCCCAGAGCATAGCGTGGTCTTTCCGCAGGTCTTCAGGGGTGTTACTCGCGGTTAAAACAAATGGACAAAAACGTTCTTCGATAACGCATCACGCATGACGGGGCAAGCTCATTTAAGCCGTGATAAAATAGCCCCCCGCTGCACTTAATATTTGCCGGAGGATAAACAGGCCCTGCCCTTTCCTGCCACCAGTGCTTCACAAAAAAAATAAAAAAAAAGTTGCTTCGAGTTTTAACACCGTGAAAACATTCTAAACATAAGGTGCTGGCAATACGAGATACCGTGTGCGATATTCTCCCGAGTCTTCGTTGACGATGAACCATACCGTTAATTGAATACAGAAGGAAGTGATTTTCTTGAAGTTTTTAAGTGCATCAGACGGCTAAAGCTTTTCTCAGGCGTTTATATAGCATTAACTGAGTATGCAGTCCCGCGAGATCTTTGGTAAAACCGTACAATATTGTGATTCTCTCATGTCAGTTTAGTGTTCTGACATTGCTTCTCATGTTGTTTGGATATTGTTTGTGAAAACGCATAGACTTGCTGAAAAAAACTCATAGAGGCGCTAGCACGAGCACTGGAAATAAACGCAGCGCAATGAAGAGAACGAGTGCGTATTTCAAGCCCTACTGCGCGATGACTAAAGCATTTTGAGCATTTTAGTCACCACCGCTTTACATTCCATACTTCTAGAATGACAAGCAATCGCACTTTTCACTGTGCCTCTGTATATTTGTCTATATTGTACTAAAGTCTTGCAGGGTCGGTGTTCCAGAGTTCATTAGGAAATGGACATTTTCTCATATGTTTTCTGGAAGCGACACCATCATCGAAATTTTTGTGATGAACGAAATTCAGCAGCTACGATATTGACAAAAAAAAATTAAAGAGCTTCAAGGAACACAATTTGAGGACGAAAACGTCCGTGCGCACCTTATGACATACTTAAGATGACACGGAATCACTTCTCACATTCATACAGCCAAAAATTTGGATGCAGGAAGATTAATATATCGCGGGTTTCACATCCCATAACCTCGATATGATTGTGAGAGACGCCTAGTGGTGGGCTGTGGATATTTTGACTTTCTGGTGTTCTGTTACGTGCACTGAAATCGCACAGCATACGGGCCTCCAGCATCTCGCCTCCATCGAAATGCGACCGTGCGGCCGCGATCGAACCCGGGACCTTCGGCTCAGCAGCGGAGCATCGTAAGCGCTACAACACCGCGGCTGACGCAGAAACATGCAGCAGCGATTAACTTGCCTCACAAATGATAAAAAGTACCTACGTAAATTGTGTAGAACACCGACGCCTGCATTTCTGCAGTAATTTGTTTGATTGAAATACCAAAAAAAATGAGTATGAATCAGTAAAGAATACAGTATAGCTGCTGTGTATAAATTGACTAAATAAGTTACCTTTTTAGAGGTGGAAACATGAGCACGAAGGGACATTGACCATGAAAAGAAATGGACGAGCCAAGCGCCTGTCCATTGATCGCACCCAAATATTCGAATATGCTACCGTGAAAACTCACCCAACTTTACATTTTTGTGAAGCTATTGGGTGTCTCAGCGAAGACTTAGAGGCAATTGAGATGCAATGCCTTTTTTTTTTTTCACAGCGCAGAATCATGACGTATGCTTAATTACACGCCGGGAATGTTTCCACTCTCTAAGGGTCATTACGCTCAAAGAACATTCAAAATAGTTTTAGCATATCTTTCATAGTTTTTATCAGTACACGTTAAGGACATCTTGATCAGTAGGCGTAGCCAAGGGGGGGGTTGGAGGGGTTCAAACCCCCCCCGAAATTTTTCAGTTTTGCTTGCGTATATATGCACGCACACATACAAACGCACGCACGAAACATACATAAACTTTGGTTGAACCCCCCCCCCCTGAAAAAAATTTCTGGCTACGCTACTGATCTTGATCACAAACGGCATGAGCGTCGCCGAAATAAACTAGCATTCTCGACCTAAAAATAGCTATAGACCTTTTCGAGAAAGTAAATTCCTGAAAAATCAATTTTCAGTATTTTAGTTCTTGAGTTTTACGTGCCAAAGACACTATAAGATTATGAGGGGCGCCGTTTTTAGTCACTCATGCGTGATTTCGGCCACCTAGTGTCATATAATATGCGAAAAAAAGTAAGTAGGGCAGCGTTGGTTTCGCAAAAGATTCGGTGTCGCTGTTGGCATCGTTAGTTGCGAGCGAAAATTGGGCGCTGTCCGCGAGTGATAACTGGAGATAGATGGGCATAAATAACCTATAAAAACTCTTCGGTGCCAGTGAGAATCGAACCCAGATCACCCGCGCGGAAAGCAGGTGCTCTACCGAGAAGCCACACCAGTGTTTAGAACAGCTTCGTAAAAACACGCTATAAGAATTTCGTGTAGTGAGAGGAGCCTTCTTAACGCATGTAATATTCCGTGGCAGAATCGTATGACCACACAAGGCGTCAAGAAATGTGAATTCCGCCTCGACTGTGTGGTTTTAAGCTGCCCACCCATTTCAAAATGTGCAGCTGAGCAGGTACGCGTGGCTCTTTACGGACGCGTACTGGGTATTTCTCCAATTAGTAAAACATTAAATTCTGGCACAGTCAGCACTTCGCATGCTGCACTTGCAGTAGACACTCTACGACAGTTTGAAACGGCCAGTGTTGCGCGCAAGAACGCTCTTTTCTTTGCGACACGGTGGACAGCGATGCGCACGGGGCCCGGCTAGGCTATCGCGTTCAACACTTGAAGGCGAAGCTCAAACGTTCTCCGAGTTTTTTTTTTCTCTTCTTCTTTTTTTTTTTTTTTTGCATTTAGGAACCCTCAATATTTCTCTCGAGAAGCCGAGAATCAGACCCGTGTGCTCTAGCTGAGCAGCTTTACAATATAGTTGCAAAATTTCCACACCGGGTCAACTGCCGATGATCGCCGGGATCGAGTGACCCTCGAAAAGGCGTAAGCGCTTACCAGACCGGATAATCATTCAGCGACATTCTGGAACATTCAGCTCACCTTTTCTAAGGAGATGAGCGCCGTGGATGCCGTTTTATGCCGTCTTCGTAATCCTTGTTGAAACGGTGACTCGTTGGATCTGGATGCACTGGCAAAACACATTGGTCTTCCAACATCAATCTCCTCAAAGTGTCCTTGTCGACATTTGGACAAATTGCTGATCCTTAAATCTTCAAGAGACTAGCACGTACGCGCTTCGTGCTACCCTGACGTTCCCCCCCTTTATTTTTACTAGAAAACTGGCGTTTCGCTGAAGTATTGTCTTGTTCACTGGGCAGTGAAGTTAATTGAAAAACACAGCACGCGAGCGCTTGATGATTCAATGAAGTTTCAGAAATTTAGCTGTATACTTGCTCTTCATTCAACGGCGTTTCAAAATTACCGGTTAAGGGAGTGAACTGTGGAATTGAGACGTCAAAAATTGGAGCGAGAAACGCCTCTCAGAAACGCCTGTCAGAAAAGTCGGTGCGTCCGAAGTTCCCGCCTGTTGCTTCGACCGCTTCCGAGACCGAAGTATCTCATTAGCTTCTGCGAGCGGAAAGAGCGGGAAAAAAATTGGGGAGATGATTTTCAGCGGAGCGAAAATAATAAACGGATAGCGATGGAGGCGTACTGAAGTAGAAACGCACGCGGGAGCAACAAGAAAGCGCAAACTATACGGCCTCAGCTGACGGCGACTCGAGCGCGCCGGGACCGCGCGAGAGAACCAAACTGGCGGCCCAGCCGACGACGCGCTCCGATGTTTGACGCGGATCGACCAACACGGCCGGGGTTTTCCCCCTTTCGACTTGGGACGTCGCGACTAGGGGGGAGCAAGCTCATGTGCGCATGCGCACACCCGTGCCTCCTGTTGAAGGAAGGCACGTGGGTGCGCCTCGAAGAGGGAGGAAAATAACTTCGAAGCGCGCCCGCGCGGCTTACGCCCGGATGGCTGGTGCCGCCATCTGGTGCTCGGCAGGAGGCACCGCGCCTAACGGCGTCTCGGGGGAGTTTCGGCGGCACGCTTCGGTGGCACTCCCTCGAGAGCAAGGTTGAAGACGGGGCACGGGCGAACTGCCGGGAGATCGCAGGACGAGGGAACTCGGGCGATCAGATCGTACTCCCTCTCCTACACGCAGACGTATGCTTTGCTTTACCAGCGAAGCTCTTTAGCAAATCGTTTCTTGTGATTCGATCGAAAAGTTATCATCATTATAGAGGGGTATGTTCCATAGAAATTGCGTGAATACCCCTACTCACTACTGGTCCAATAAAAACGAAGAAGGCAATGGTTAGCCTAAAAAATGGCTGCGAAGCGAACGCGGTGAGCCGAAGACCCCGAGTACTACGTACTAGACAATATCCCGAAACGGGAACGGTAACGGCGGCTGCGATAGGACCCCGAAGTGATGAAAGGAATAAGCGAACCATGACGTGCTCGTATATCTTAGAGGCGCGAACGCTTTGTCTCAGCGTGAGTTTCTGTCTCTGGAGCTTGGACTGCGACTATTTGTGTTTAAACACGAACCTCTCTGGGCAGAAAATCAACACACAAAACAATCTAGCATGAACTAGCTAAAGCCTAGCAACAACCTAGAAGCTACCCTAGAACCTGCATCAACTAGCTGAGGCCTATAACCCATCTAGAAGCAACCAGCTTAGTCTTTAGAATCGTCCAGTTTTGCTGTTTCAAGCCTCGCGCGGCTTCGTCCAAGCTTCGCCAATTATTTTTTTTTGTATTTTTGAACTTTAGATATGTTTTTATAAGAAGTTCAGTCAGCGTATCGGTGATTGTATTTAGTAAATTTTCATATATGTGTCTATATACACCACCACGAAAACACAGCTGGGGCAACCGTTCAGTCAGTTTAACTCACGTAAATATGACTTGCTTCTGCATGTTATTTCATTATGCAAGAAGTAGCCACAAGAAGTTGTTGACCCTAACTCAGCGTAATCGCGCGTGTTCATTTTCTGAATCAGGTTTTATGTTCATGTTAAATATAAGTCTACACTGCAACGTACAGAAGCCTATTACTACTCAATTATCATGTACATTTTGTGTTCATTTATGTTACGTAGGCTACCACGTGTAGTCAACTGCTGTGTGTGTATGTTAAAGAACTGATGTGCGTTTTACTTACGAATCGCTGTAATTCGCCTATTCTGCGTACAAAATTCGGTGCAGATTCTCCATCACAAAAGTTCATTTTTGTGGTTTCTTACACACACACACACACACACACGCACACGCGCGCACACACACACACACACACACACACACACACACACACACACACACACACACACACACACACACACACACACACACACACACACACACACACACACACACACACGCACACACACACACACAAACACACACACACACACACACACACACACACACACGCACGCACACACGCATATCGAAAAGTGTTTCTGTGGATCCTGGGCTTTGTATGCATTGAGAAACGATGGACGAACGTGCGAAAATGTTTATTTCGTCCAACGTCTCGGCAGGAGGGCCTACCTTCGTCAGGTAATCCTTGACGAAGCCAAGGATTACCTGAAATATATATATATATATATATATATATATATATATATATATATATATATATATATATATATATATATATATATATATATATATATATATATATATATATATATATATGTTCATATATATATATATATATATATATATATATATATATATATATATATATATATATATATATATATATATATGTCCATCGTCGAATTTCCAGACCGCGGTGCGGTAGATACCGAAACTGACGCACCGGGCACGCCGGAAGGTGCGCCCGGTGCGTCAGTTTCGACGCACCGGGCGCGCCACGTGCTGCGTCAAGACCGGAATTCGATGATGGATCTCTCAAACTACACGCGATATTTTCGATTTTTAAAAATTGGGCTCGCCATAAGCTGTGACGTAGAACAACTTCGCCATATAAACAAATGCCCTAAAATTGATAATTAAAAAGTTAATTAAATTATTTTTGTTAATTAGCAATTTCTGGGTGATCTAATTAGTGGTAAAATCTTTCCGCCTCGGCCTAGAAATGAGCTGCGAAGACGACAAGTGCCTAACTATTATACTTTTTAAAGGAAAAAATTTGTATTGCTTAAAAAAAACACCCTGTATATATATATATATATATATATATATATATATATATCATATTTACTACACATAACATTTCCTATATTTTCTTTGAGATTATTGTCTCTTAGTTCTCATTAATTATAAGTTGTTTATTCAACCTTTGTGATCAAGTTACACAAAGGTGTGACATATTCCTTGTGTGCCATTCCTTCTTAAGACCCATTATAGGTGTAAAAAGCCAAAAGAGGCGCTGAAATCACATTGAGCTGCCTCAAATAAAACGCCGTTCCCTTGCTGCAAACACACCTATTGATTCAGGAGGATTGGTGAGGAGGCACTGAACGAAAAAATACCCATTGAATTTTATCAAATCTAACAGCTACATATGCACAGCGTGTTACACTCTGCGATGCGATAAGTGGTATCAAACGAGTACGTCCATTCTTATACAATACCAAGCACAATACATTCCTTGCCGTATGTTGCTGTATGGGAAACAAATACGTCAAGAGAACGTTACTTTGAAAAAAAAAAAGAGGGAAAGAAGCTCCGGAATACGCGACAATATATTTGCGAAACAGAGCCATTAGGGAATATATACGATGACAATCTTCTCTACTCCTAGATCTAGTGCTTCGCGCTCGCGTGCAGGGAATGGGAAAATAGTTTCACTGAACTTTATATTCGGCGAGATGGTGCCTCGCTTTTGGGACCATTAAAGCGCAAAAATACACAGTCATGTAGATCCTGTGTGTCGCGATTTATGCGATTGTTTCATTTTGCGTTTTAATGTTCCCGAAAGGGAATGGAAAGATAGACGGCCCGCATTGAGGGGAAAACGACGCTTCTGCAAGAAGAACACAATAAATCTTCCAGTCTTCTAGCCAGCATTATTTACATTTTTTTATAAAGAATGAAAAATCGCTTTGAGTAAGGAAAGCGAGGTAGAGGGCTGATGAACAAACATTTGCGACGGGTCGCTATCAAAATAGCGTGGCAGGATAAATGTGCATATAATAGCGAATGCAGACAGCGGTTGCAATGCGTTTTGGAATGTATTCCTCTGTTATGGAAAACCAAATGCTACATCATGCCTTACCATCTTTACTTAACTCTCTTCATTAATTGCCATATTTCTTCTCTCGAAGGATGTGGATGTGCCGATCATACATTTTATTCGTAATTGTGTTTTCAATGAACATGCATTTATGTTAAAAGTAAACGGTGACGCGTTTGTGAACTTTTGTATATTCGTTAGTGAATATTTAGTATGCTTGTATGTTTATTATGTATATTATTTGTATATTCTTATAATGAAAGTGTTTAAGCGTGGCGTTTCAAACTTTATATATGAATTAGTTCGACGTTTAAATTATCTCTATTTTACTGTTTTTTCTTTGTCCGGAAAACTGCAGAAACACATTTCTTTGGAGTAATTAATGTTCAGCCATGTCTTTTTTGCATATAGCTTTTTTTTTCCTGTGTACATGAATCTGTTTATGCATTGTACTTTTGATTTAACCCGTGTACTGTTTGTTGCCAAAAAAAGGGACACAGACCTCGTCAAGCCGTAATGTGGCTTTTTTCTGTGTTCCATTTATCTGTACCATGTGTAGATTCGAAATACAGTTCAAAGTTCAAATAAAGTTCAAAGTTCATAGTTCTTTTCAGTGCACATTGTTGAAAATGTGCACGGAAAAGAGGGGAATACATTCATGGAATCTTGCAGATAAGCGTTACATTTCTTTCCGGAAAAATTTCCGGAAAAAGCTTCCTTCTATGAATGCAATGGTGTACTCCTCGCATTGGCCGCTTGACTGACTACATCTCTTAATTCCGCAATATTTCATTTTAAAAATAAATTTCTGAATTTAATTGACATTTTCCTGTCTAACGAACCTAAAGACACGTAAGACCCTCCTGACAAACTGTAGTCGTGCGTGTTTAACAGCACGGTGTTCAGGACACTGTTGTCATCGCGATGTTTTCAATATGCACGCCTAATATGAAATGCACGAGTACCAATTAGTTATGACTACGCTGGTAGTATAGAGAAATGTTCATTATCAGGGGGGCGATTAGGTGTCACGCTAAACAACGCATAACAATCATAATTACATAATAATAAAGATGAAATTAGTACACCACAGGGAATTCCAAAGTAATAAGCTGTTATCGAGGCTCCCATACATTCTCTGAATCGGAAAAAAGTTAGAAAAGATACATCCATGATTACGGTAACTGTACAGGCAATTTGAGAAACTAAAGAACAGGGGGGTAAACGAGAGCATATACACTGTTAAATAAAACGAAAATGACACAGCAAATTTTAGAAACGAATAAGCAATGTAATAAAAAAAACAATAGAATAGCACTTTCAGTGTCCATTGCTATTAGCCTTTTAAGGTATTTTACGTTCAGCCGAGTTACATTGACACAGGAACGTCTAGGTAAACAGTAAATTCTGGACAATGACGAATATTGTTCTTAAACTCCAAGTTTGTCGTTCTGAAAAACGTGATCATAGTCTCACGTGAGGAAGTTCTTTTATGAGTGTTTAACGGCTGCAAATATGGCATCTCTTTCATGGGCCTCGGCACGCTGCTGCAAGCGACAACCTCCTAAAGAACATTGGCATGCCATGGCTGTGCCAAACAAATGAGGTAAAAACCGACCTTAACAATCCACACTGTATGCTGACCAAAAAAAAATCTTGTTCAAATGATTTAACATATCTGCATGGGAATTTGAAAACATCTATTTTTTTTTTCAAAAGCCCTGGTCTTTCTATATGTTGCACTGTCACCAACTCGTCTCCCACACGTATAGTCGCAAGCGTGCCATTTTCAATCTCGTGGAGCGTAGAGTGCGGTAAGATGTACGAGAAAGAATGAATGGCGCACCACGAACGGATATGGAGTGAACTGTTAACTAATCCTGACTAGACTTATCCACTTCCATCATGCCAACACACGAGGCCATTTCTGGTAACCATGTTCCTGAGACCCTTTTTGTTGTTGTTTGCGAGTTCTTTTTATAGATTCAATAAGCTCGTGTTTCGAGCATTTGCGACCTCCGACGAAAAGGTCGGTGTGGCGGCCTTCCTGCGCGCGCTCTAATCGGATTATCTCAGCGCGCCCGCGCCAATCTCTTTCGGGTTCTTTTCCCCACGCCCACGTCAACGCATGTCAGATTGCTGCTGCTGTCACTTCGCGACGTTCCGTCCAAAGTGCAAGGTTCCTGTGCCTCCCACCGCTAAAATTACTTCAGTAATCCCTGACGCATGTTACATTCGGAAAGAAAGCCATCGGCGCTGCTCCACTTGCCGCTTTTTATGGACACTGACTAGACTAACGAATACGACACCTTCCTGTACCAGTTGAGAAAGAAAGAGCGCACCCGAACTATATAACCGTATGGTCTTCAGCGAATATATATATATATATATATATATATATATATATATATATATATATATATATATGAAAAGGAAATTACATATTTATGCTCATTCAAGCGCACAGAGCTCGCTTCATATAATTAAACACGTGCGCATATTTCGCTAGTTCTCACTAAAGCTCCCGGTATTGTTTCTCCCCTTCTGATAATGTTCTTAACTCCAGCGGTGGCACTCTGCAATAAAAGATCTGTTGTTGCTGCTCATTTACGCGGCATTCGCAGACACGCAATCATTAATAATACATTCCTAATGATAGCGCACCTATATCTAGCGGCATTTCGTATTAAAGGAGAAGCACTCTTTTCTTCTCGTTTACTTCTCTGGTAGCGACCGTATCTGTCAGCTCTTTCAACGAACCTAATTCAAGGTGTTCCTGTTAAGGTAAATTTCCACTTGCAAATTAATATTGCGCGATTCTTGTGTTTTTTTTCTGGTGTTTGGAGAGAATTGGAGCCCTTAACTTGCTAAACTTATCGCTGAAGTTCTTTACTTCTCGTTTCGTTTTGTCGTAGTTTTTCTTTCTTTTTTTTTTTTTTTAGGCGACGGTGAGAAATCAAGAAGAAGAAATGGATATGGGCCGGGCACGTAGCACGTCGGCAGGATAACCGCTGGTCATTAAGGGTAACTGACTGGATTCCAAGAGATGGCAAACGCGTGAGGGGGGAGACAGAAAATTAGGTGGCTAGATGAGATTAAGAAGTTTGCAGGTATAACGTGGCAGCAGAAAGCACAGGACCGGGTTGATTGGCGAAACATGGGAGAGGCCTTTGCCCTGCAGTGGGCGTAGACAGGCGGACGACGACGATGATGATGATGATGATGATGATGATGATGAGTAGTGCTTCTTCAAGTGCTCCGCGCTGCGTTTTGCAGTTTGCACAAACTGTCGTGCACCTGTCGAAATATTTGCGCACCTCAGTTTAATTAACGGGAAAATAACAAAAAAGAGTAAAGAAAGTGTGTGTATTTACATTCGCATTACACAGAACACGTGATTGTATATATAATACTCCAAAATCAGGCATTCGTGTGAGTGATATACCGCGATTATGACAAGCACATCACGAAAACTTGTTTTCCTTTAGTCTTCATCAAGTTTGAAAGGACCAAATGTGTTATTCAGTGCAACCAGAAATAAAATAAATACATTTATTGAAGCCCTTTAGAGATTATTGCTAAGATGAACTCAAACATTTGCTCCTGAACTGTAGCTGTCATTGCAATTGTACGATAATTTTTGTTTGTCCGTGATAAATATTTAGGTATATAACAAGTTATAATCAAGGCACTGTTCGCTTTAGTCATTGATACGCGTGCCATAATGTTTACTTTTCTGTGTTCACAAATTTACCGAAAACAGCTCTGGCTGTGCTAATGTCTTCATAGTAACGCAATAAAGCAGATCCAGTGTTTCTCAATATAGGGACTCCATTTTTTGGGTTAGGTTTCATCCTCCAGGCAAGGTGGGCTACGTTTTGACTACCTTCGGAGATTCCTTGGCTACTTTTTACATGTACGACCTCGCAACTATGATTAGAAGCTGACCCAACGGCTTAGAAGCGTGCGACTGCCCAAAGATACATGACCAATCACCGATTACCGCAGCGTTTAGATTTACGTGGTGGTAGCCAAATTAAATTCCCTTTGAGCTGCAGGCCGTAGGTTTAGCCACTTGACTGAACTTTCCGAGAAAAATTACCTTCTATGTTCACCCAACATGGGGTCTGGCGGGAAGGAGGAGCGAGGCAGTTGTGTCCCCTATATTGTGATAATTTGTGCCATGGTTTATGTTATGCAAATGCTGCATGGTCGGACCGGGCTGTGTAAACATCATCCTTATCATCACCCGCCTGACTACGCCCACTGCAAGGCAAAGGCCTCTCCCGTGCTTCTCCAATTAACCTGGTCCTGTGCTTGCCGAGGCCATGTAATCCACGGGCTGTGTCAACAAAACCTTCTAAATTCATTCATGCAGAGTTGGAGAACACTTCATGCGAGTGCGTTGTTTGTTCTACTCTAGGAATATTTTCTACCATATAACCGTTTTAGCAGTGGTATCGCCTTGTGCACCGCGAGCGTACGTGTATCGTAAATTTGCAAAGTGTTTTGCAGAACAGCTGTTATGGTAGAGGTTGGTCGTGTGCCGTAAATATAAATTTATCATCATCAAGAACCAACACGCGCTGAATCACCACCGAATCACTATGTGCAGGTGGTTTACAAGAGAAGGGGCATCTCAACGGTTCGTTTGTCTCCCTGAATTATTGGTTACATCTGCACAAAAGTCTTAGCCGGCGTGCGGGCTGCGCCAACTTTTTACAATTACATGCCGAAAGTGCGTCCCTCTAAATAGATCCAAAAGTTACGAAAACTATCACTTGTATATAACGCTTTTAGAAGTTCTTATGTCACCTTCAGTAATATTTTAAAACATGGCGGTGAGATGCTTTGATACAGCCACACAACATGGCAGCATACGACGACAGTAACCGCTGCATCTGTTAAATGAGTTACGGCGCAGATACATTGAGTCACGCCGCATTACATAATGCGTGTAACGACTAAGAATTTCGCATCCGCTACAGCCTGCTCGAAATTTACTTTCCGTTCTCCTGGTGCTTGATTCCAACCGTTTCCATTTAATAACTGAGAAAGCTAATACTCTGTCATGTAGGGGCTGAAATTAAAAGACGAAATAAAAAGCGAATCTCCAAACACAATGTAGAGAACGGTGAAATAAATATATTAAAAGAACTCAACCTATCGAATTACCTGTTCTTACTTAATTATTACGACGCGTTGGCTTACTGCCATATGAGTTCCCGTTCTTTTTCAGCATATGCTGAAATAGAGCAAATAGAGCACAGACGGAAGTGTGCTCTATTTCCGTCTCTAGACGGAAGTGTGAAACGTGCAAATAGAGCACAGACGGAAGAGTCTGTGTTCTATTTGCTACTAATATTAAGGAAGTATCGGCAGTCTAGATTGGGAAGCGTAGAACGAGTTATACGCGCAAATTTTACGGAATGGCTCCTGGCCAGCAATATTTAGTCGTATGGCTTAAAAATGTAGTTTCCTGGACGAGCTAGCCCCACACGTTTGTAAGTAATGAATCGTGACCGTGAACGAATGCCACCTAGAGAGGCCCAACACCTCCCTTCTCTTCCGCAGGAAGGAAGAGATAGAGGATACGAAGGCAGGAGAGAAAGAGAGAAAAAAAAAGGAAAGTAAAGTAAAAAGGGCGATGACTTTGATAAAAACAAGTACAACATGAAAAACAAACGTCTATCATAAATGCAGTCTTGGAACTTGGAAGTCAGCAGTCTGTGGTCTACGCCTGACCAACAGCAAGGTGAAAACAGCAAGGTAAAACAGAAATTTACTTAATCAAGAAAACACTGTGAAATGTAGAGCTTTGCCAAGCTCTACATTCACTGTCGCTCTCCGTCTTTTTCCCACCGATCTGTCTTATTTGACAGCAGTCGCTAGAACAAAGTGCGAATGTCGAGAAAGGCGTCCCCAAAACCTTGTGATTCATATATGCGACGAAGATGGGACTGGCAAGGAGGATAGGCGTTTACCGGCCGTCCCCCTGCGCCAGCGGAGTCGCATAGGTGGAGGCGCGGCTAACGCCTATAGCATCTGTCACAACAGATCGATCGCAAATATCGCGACTCTCGCTGGGGAAGTGGTCGTCTCGCTGCACCAAAAGCAAAAACAAAAAAAAAGAAAGAGAAGTAAGAGTCGATAACGAAATGGCGGACGTTAGGGAAACCTTAACACTTGCAGCTTCCAAACTATATTGCTGCATTGTTGCCTCTTCTGTTCTCACCGTCAACATTACAGTGTGCGCACTGTATGTACAAAGTCATAGATTTCGACACTGTGTATAAAACTTGCACGGAAGTGTTTGCTTGCGAAAATTCGATCTTCTTAGAAGATTGCTTTGTGGACCTTGAACTCGACAGGCGTCTGTGATGAGCAGCCATGTACCCTTATCTATGAAGTGACGTGCTGTCCCGCGTTCTGTGGACACAACTTGAACAGACGCGTGTGTTTTCCGTACGATCTAATGTAAAATGATGTCCTCCCAGGGAATCTTTCAGTTCTAAGTTATTTCTTTCATTTTTTTTTAAAGTTTGACGGCCGATTTCCTTTCTTGTTTGTTTCTGTTTGAGGTAACCCTTCTTTTTTTGGTTGCACAGCATAGCAAAGTAGAGCAACCGAAGTGCTGTATAATTCAATTTCAACCGTAATCAAGTTATCACAAAAGACAACATGGACATCAACACCGTCACTCTACCGTTTTTGTCATAGTAACGGTAATAGTGCAAGTTGAGTCACTCAAAAAGGCTACGTAATATGAATTCATGGTATCTGTGTGAACTGAGGCAGTCTTAAGAGCCTATATACACTTTTAACATCCGTGATTTACTAACACTGGTATGCAAGAAAGTGTAGCGGTGGGTCAGTTAATAATGACCAAATTGCGAATACATTTTGTGTTTTGGAATATTCCGAGGTAATAATGAGCAAGAGAGAGAGAGAGGGGGGAGAAACGCTACATTATAAAAAAAAGTGCATAGGTCGAACAGAAATGTTTGTCGCCAGCCTTCGGGGCAGCCAGGAAATTTGCAGGGTAAGATGAGGCGACAAGGAAACACGTCACGAAACACTACAGTTCTAGAAACCACTGTAGTGTAACCCGCGCACTACATTACACACTGCATAAATAAAGCTATTACCGAATTGGGACGCGTGCTGTTTTTTATCTCATGCGGCGCTACGATCAAATTATAGGTTGTACGCACATACATACGCCTACTGAAAAAGTTCACTGGTTAAAAAATTTCATTAATATAGACCAAACGCCTCAGATAGCAACTCTAATGAATTGCGTGCATATGTTCATGTTCCCTGCAAAATGTGTGATCTGCTAAGACAGAATGAGCACATTTTCCATGTAATCTCCGCCACGAACATAGGTACACGAGTGGTTTACATTGCACAATCCTTACGAACATAACCGACGGCTCTATAAGAACAATATCTGGTATGGTTTAACAATGGTAACCACGTTGATTACAGCTTCTGCATGCAATTACCCATCCAAGCTTGATGAAAAATGAATCACCAGACTTATGATTCAGCGAAAGACGAGGGACAAAAGACTCAAAGTGGAAATGCGTACTGTTCCAACCTATTTATTACCAGAAGTACCCAGACAGTGAACAGTGAATGCGAGTGAATACTGTGCATGAGAAACATGTAGAACGAATGGATTTAAAGTGGGTGTTCTTTCGGTAATAAATCAGCTGTAAGTACACGTTTGTTCGCATTGATTCTAGCATTGTTGCTCATCTTTTCGTGCGTAACGCTCTAATAAATTATTCGTATGCGATATTAAAGCACAAATTTATGCGATATGAAAGCACATATTTATTTCCAAGCGCGCACACTTTGTCCGATGCGTAAAAGAAAGTTCGGAAACGTTTGGGCTTCGCCATTAATAAGAGCGGAACGCGACGGGCCACTGACTAGTTCTTCATTTATTCATTGTGAACCGCCCAACCGTCGTGGCATTTGGAAAGCGCGCTCGTCTGGCATCCGGTTGGTCTGGGTTCGATTCCCAAACCGATCCAAACTTCCCAATTGTCATTAAAACACAATTACTCTACTTTGTTTCCAGGAGATGCACTGACGAGAATGGGGTCAACCTGAGCATTTATTCTTTCCCGCTGTTTTTTTATTCTATGCGGTTAACCGCGATGATTGTTCGCTCACTGATAACGCCAAGGGCAGCACTGTGACAGGTGCCCTCACCGGTATCTAAAATACAGCGGACCACGAAGTTATTATTTTTATAAAAAATGTGCAGTGTGACGAGTGTGCGTGGACGAAGCAGTCATAGGATTACTCAATGTCATATGTCTCAAAGAATATATTCAGTCATGTTACAGAAGGTAATATGTACAAAAGGAGGGACCGACAACCAATTGTTATCGACCCAGTTTTTTACGGCGCCCTTCGTAGTGTTTATAGCTGCAGCAGTTAATCCAGAAAGAGCGCGGTCATTTTATTAACGCGATAGCGTAAAGAGCTCGTTTCGCAGAAATTCCGGTGTCGGCGTCTGTGGCGGCGTGCGCGTCGTTGGCTGTGAGCGAAAAATCATCATCTTGTCCGTGACCGAGAAATGAATAAAGATGCAAATAAAACAAATAATAAAAACTTGAGGATCGAAGCAAGGCCGTCTGCGTGGCAAGCAGGTCTTCTGCCGCACATCCACAAGATTTCTTGAAACCACTTTGGAAATAAACGCTATATGAATTTCATGTAGTAGAAGGAGTCTTCTTAGCGAATCATATATTGTGTGGCAGAAGCGTAGAATCACGCCAGGCGTCAAAAGATGTGAATTGAGCAAAGAATGGGTGTTTTAAAGGCCCACCTTTTTACGAAGAGCTCAGACATATTTAATCAGCATCAGCAGCAGAACCATCAACAAAGTGGAACGGCTGCGTAGGTTTCGCGTGTTGCTATTTTCAAATGATTTGCGCAAGGAGTCGGCTCTTGCTTTCCTCCTTCCTGCGTGATGCGTCGGATGCATATTTCTGGGAATAGGCGGCACAGTTAAATGATGTGTGCGTTTTTCCGCATCTCACAGCATCATTTCCTCGTCACAATATAGCGGTCGCGATGTGTACCTATCTCATATTTTCCAAAATTCTTCTCCCATTATAGCTCGAAGCCGTCTTTACAGAGGTATATATATATATATATATATATATATATATATATATATATATATATATATATATATATATATATATATATATATATATATATATATATATATATATATATATATATATATATATATATATATATATATATATTTCCCTGTGTGAGGACGACGCAGCGAGCGATGGAAAGGAAAATGATAGGTGTAACTTAAGAGACAGGAAGAGAGCAGAGTGGGTCAGGGAACAAACGGGGGTTAAG